>JAXGGA010003279.1:0-105372 GCA_038373865.1 Uloborus plumipes | reverse complement strand
AGCCCTTCAATTACTAATATATATTCTGAGGATGCCTGAAAGATATATTTTTGTATTACTGCCATTTTCTTTTCGTGGTATACCCTGCTTAGGAGTTTGAATATGTTGCCATTAATAAACATTGAAGTCAAATTTTGCAAGACTCCACAAATGAAATTTGAAGCAAACTTCTGAGAGTATCTGATTGTTGAAGATGATTTCGGGCGTGGAAGACTTTTCGCCAACACTTTCACTTTTACTGGCTTTTTGCATTCCAAGAAGCAAAACAAAGAAGGCAACTGCTCTTTTTTTCTGACTGTGCCCATTAACTGAATTTTAATTGTTCAATTTATTCCTCGTGTATGATAAGGTGCTTTACCAATAACGGCAAATACGGCAAATACATGATATGCGGTTCGAACTTGCTACAGCTGAAAAGCATACCCCCCCCCCCCCCGGCTGGAAAAATATAAATTGGGTAGATCGGAGCTGAGCTAATTTTGGCCCGCTCTTTTTACTCTGACTTAAAAGAAATTATATTTCAATATTTAGAAGAAAAAAAAAATCTGCGTACGCTCAGGATAAAGTTTTCGAAGTTAAATTTGAAAATAGTAATCAAGCGTATTAATCTAATGGCAAAGATTGACCCCTTAGCTACTTGGGTCAACTTCCCCATGATTACGAGGTAAAAGGCCCATGTCATTTATTTAATATTTTGATAATGTAGGAATGGAGGAAGTGTACAAATCTCACATTTAATTTTCTACGCATCCTTAACAAAAATAACATTCATACAAACTA
Source organism: Uloborus plumipes (assembly GCA_038373865.1). Taxonomy (NCBI): domain Eukaryota; kingdom Metazoa; phylum Arthropoda; class Arachnida; order Araneae; family Uloboridae; genus Uloborus; species Uloborus plumipes. The sequence goes on along the minus strand of JAXGGA010003279.1, from coordinate 104,592 downwards.
CGAAGCTAAAGAAAGAAAAATTATCAAAAACTACTCTACTTACCCAGTATTATGCCATAAATGGACGTGACTAACGTCTTTGGCATCATTTCTTTCATTAAAATAAGTTATATTGTAAAATACAAGTATTCTATTTATATATCTGAACGGGTAAGCTTTTCTCGTGCAAAATGAGTCAACTAGTTTCGTTAACCTATTTCCCGAATTAAAAAAAAATATTCTGGAAGCAGTTTACTAAGTAGATAAGTGTAACAAAAATTAAGAACAACTATTGGGTTGCTACTTTTGTAACTATTCTTAACTTTCTGAGTTAATTTCAAGCGAATTTTAAATTTCTAGAAATATTTATTAGAGTAAAGCTTTTACAAAACAATTTTTTATTACAATAATAATAATAATAATAATGAATTCCTATTTTTAGAAAATATACAATTTTTTGAAAAAACAAAAAATAAACAATTGTGAGGTATATAAATACCTTTCTGCAACAAATGTAAAGTATAAATACAACGTTAAAAAAGCACAAATACGCAGGGATACTGCAGATACGTGTTTCGGCGTTACAAGGAACGCCTTTTTCAATGCAAAAAAAAATGTGAGCTTATGGACGCACAGACATCCGACAAAAGCCATATTTTCTCAGATATCAGTGCATCCTTAAGCTTACTTTTATTTGCATTGAAAAGGGCGTTCCTTGTAACGCCGAAACACGTATCTGCAGTATCCCTGCGTATTTCTGCCTTTTTAACGTTGTATTTATACTTTAAACAGTTGTGGTTTATAAGATAGTGTTTATTTATTTCATCAATTAAAAAATAGGAAATTTTTTTCATAAAACGACTAGCTCTTGTATTTCCTAAGTGTCTCATTTCATTCTTTAAAAACATTTTTATTGATATTCGTTAGTTCAAATAATAAAATGCATTTCTAAATGACAAAAAAATAATAACAAAAACTGTGAAGAATTTGAAAATTCATTTTTCATGCTTGGGAAAATAAAAATGTTGAGATTTCAACCGGGTACGAAATATATCGACAGTTAGTGATCTTTACCTGTAATATTTTTTATGACCGTAAGATCATTGCGTTAGAAAAAAGGATGGAAAAAACTTTGAGTGGTTTACAAGCTAAAGCACTTTTTAAGAATAAATACCGTTACTTTTTTATACCTTATTTCTCTAGCCTGTTTTCCGTTACCACTCCAGATTTTCCTTATTCCTTCATCAAACTTCATGATTCACCCCTCATTTTAAAGGTTACGATGCCGGAAACTGACGAAAAATTGATCCACTGTCTATTTTTTTTTCTTTTTTTGGGGTCAAAAACTTTTTGTTTTTACTGCACATAACTTCAATGAATAGCATCCAAAAACTGAGTCATAATGGCGAGGTAGGATACATCGTCGACCTTATAATCGGAATAGTGTAAGTTTGAATCCGGATTGAATTGGGTAGTTTTAATGTTTTTTCTTTTCTTTTTTTTTTTTTTTTTTTTCATCTGTAGAATTGTATTTCAACTTTCAATTATCATAAATATTATTTCTTAAAGGTGTTTCTTTATTTTGACTTATTTTTTATTTATTTATTAATTTATTCCTTCATTACGTTCGCGTGAACGGCATAATTTTAGCAATATTTCATCAAACTGCAAAAGTAAGTCATCATTTTAAGGATTTTTAAAAGCGATTTCTATTAGCGAAATATAAACACTCAATGCACAGTTTGGCTGTTATTCAAAAAATACTTTAAAAAAAAGCGCGTTTTCGTATTCTTCTGTCAAGTGCGAATGCTTCACACACGTCAACTATTGATGTAATATTTTAAATATAGCTTTATATTAAGGGGTCACATTACCTCAAAAATGACCAAAACACAAAAAAAGAAAAAAAAAAATTACTGCCTTTTTCAAAAGTAAAAGTTATTTGAGACACTCGGAAAAAATAGCATTGCTATAGCTTAGTTATTAAACAAGTTATGAGTAACTGTAGAGCATGCACCCTATGTGTTCTAATAGAGGAGCAAAACTTTTAAGTGCTTTTTCTTAATGATGAGTTTTTAGTGTTTCCATGTTACTGGAATCGCTAAGGATTCTTTTCTATTAAAGACACAGCTTCAAAACAATATTTTTTTGCACTCAGGGTAATGTATTTAACAAAACTGTGCATTGAACAAGCATTTCATAAATTACTTAAAATTTTAGAGCGTGTTAAACCTTTAAGAACAAAATTTCCTATGACATGAAAGGTTTCCTTTACATGAAAGGTCACTCTTTTTTCAAATCAATATATAAGGAAACGAATGCACGGATTTTTCGAGGTGATGGCTTGTGATCATTTAGCAAAAAGAAATTTTGAAATAAATGCAAAAACAAAAAAAGTTAAAGTTTTTAAAAAATTGAAATTTTCTTAAATTTTTCAAATTTTCAAAAAGATTGGGCAAAATGTTTAATGTTTTTAAAAAAAAACATTGGTTGTTAAATTTGTGTAGAAATAAAGTTTTCAAAGAACTACATCTCTCACGTAAATTTAAGAAAATCGCTGTAAGGGTACTGTGACCCCTTAACTATCCATTGCATCAAAATACATTAGCGATATTTATGACGCTTAGATGCAGTTTCAGAGAGGAAAAAAACACAAAACGTAATCTCTGTCCAATACATCTTCCGATAATTCGTCTTTTCTGGAAAAAGACAGCTTTATCTGACAAATAAAAAATTGATCGCCTGACACTCATCAGGATTATAGGTTTCGGTGGAAGTGATGCTGCGGATAACGCTCGGAAATACCACACACCCTCGTGCATCTAGAAGAGATTTTATTCTCAAAATAAACAAGACTTAGAAATAAATAGCTTCACTAAGATGAGAGAAATCATTTTTTCTCGCTTTCATTCACTTTTAAGGGGAAAATTTCAAATAATTATAAGTTTTCTTTTTTCTAATAAAATAAATTTTTCATTTTTTTTTCAATCCGTTTTTTTTTTTTTTTTGACTTTTAAAATAAAAAGTAGTAGTTTCTTTAACTTAAAATCCTCAACCATTGTTATGGGACATACGTTGTCTCCTAAGCTAAACTTGATGTTATACATTATTTAAAACTTGCAAATTCTATAGTTTTTGACATGTGATTGAGGCATCAAAATCTTAATTCAAATAAACCATTAATTATCCGGACCCCACTAAACTGGACTTTCTCTGTGCTAAAGCAGCATCTTAAAGTGCTAAATGTTTCGGATCCCTAAATATTGACATAATAAAAGATTCCGAAATTAACCTTCTTATAAAAGGGGGCAATTTAAGTGACTGCATTGATAGTCTAACATTTTTAACTGGTCTACAACTCTATAAAACGACAGCATGGAAAGGTTTACGATCTTCGACTGACTCTTCCTCATTACATTAAACTTGCCATAAATTGTTCATTGTTAAGTTGTTCGCAGGAGCAAATGTTTGTGATTAACAGAGTGGTGGAGAAAAATCCACTAAAAGTCAAAAGAAATGAATACCAAAAAAGGTACGCAAAATTGACAGCTTTCACTAGACAATTGCTAATGGAATTCAGTGCACACATACAAGAAAGCATATGGAAAAGTTTAGTAGCAGAAATATTATTACGTTATTTAATTTTTTTTGTATATAACTGTACGGTGCAGGTGTAGGCACACTATGTGGTACGATTCATTGCAAAATAAATTTAATGGGAAATTATGACGCATATACAGCTCAGTTTTAGTTTTAAAATTCCAAACCTTGCAAAATCGGCAGAAGATGCAAATGTAGAAAACTATTTAAAATGTTTAAAAGCTATTAAAAGTCTAATATGTGTGTGTGTGTGTGTCTGCGGAAAGAATAAATATATATAAATGTATATAAAAGAAATGGAAATGGCAATGATAGTCTGCACGAGCTATTTTACGATTGGGAAAAACAGTATTCCAGACAGTTTCTTTATAGGTTTTGTTTTAGTATTAGTTTCCCCATTACTTTTGGAATGTCCCAACTTCTTTCTTGTTTGCGTAATTCCTTCATCACTTTTTCGATATAGTTCTTGGAACATTAAACAGTAGAACTTTCGTCTTTTCTCGGCTATATATATGCAAAGCTGCTTTTCTCCTCAGAGAAGGAACGTCTTGCCCCAATTCTAAAGACAATTCTGCGTCCCAGTCTCGTTAAATTAGGATAAAAAGAAAATTCAATGAAATTTATGACGTATGTCACATTTGTATGTACTTTCATATTTTTCACAAATTCTTTCTGCAGAAATAATTTCGAACTTGAATTGTTCTGTTTAACGTCGCTGAGAAATGTTCATGGTTTTGTCTTGTTATTTTTTTCTTCTTTGTTAGACTTAAATAGCTTTAGAATCGCGTCATGTTTAGTTAAACAGCCATAAATTTAGTAAAATTTCGCTACACCTAAATCAACAGCTAATTATGTGTATGTATGCGTGTATTTTTTCTTGGTTTCTTTTTTTCTCTTAGTGAAACTGATTTTCTCTGACATTCATTTTCAGGTATTTAATGCTGTTATAACTAGCTTTTATCAAATAGCCATATGCTTTCCTACTAGTTACATATTTTACTCTCCTTTCGTTTCATATTTTTCTCATTTTGATGAAAAGAAAAAAAAATATGGTCTGTCAAGCGAAGATTATTTTGTAATGATTTTGATAAGGAAAATTATGCGAAATATTTTTTTTAAAAAAAGGTAGCCTAAGAATTAGTAAGGTTTTTATAAAAGGTTTGATGTAATCACTTATGAGAACGTTTAAACATATGAAGGCAAAACATATAAACGTTAGTTTAAGTATAATATCATCTGTTTTTTTTTTTAATCAATAAATCTTAGTTATTTCAAAGAGAGCCTAGATTATTTATTCGGGAAAAAAAAAGAGCTTCAGTCCAATGTCTAAATTTTAAAAGGTTCATTGAATAGTAATAAGACACTGAGTTACTAAAATTTAATAAACTAAATTAGAATGTTTTTCCTTTACTGAAATTGGAAGAAATTTTCATTTCCTAAGCATTAGTTAGAACTTGCTTTCGAAAATGCTACAGCATTTTTCTAAACTTGTGTTACAAAACTCTTAAACATTCGTATAAACTTGTATTCGCAAATGTCTAAACATTTGCAAAATGTAACATAATACACACATATTGAGAGAGTCAATTATAGTTACATATTTGTTTTATTTTTATTACTAATATGTTGACAAGAACTTCTTGAATAATGTATGATACAGTGATTACAGACCATAAGTGAACTGCTACTGCGATTATTTTGACTTTTGCTGTATCACAATTCAATCAATTAAAGATATGAGCTTTAGTCTATTCCTTTTTTTAAGGAATTATTTTTCTAAAATTATTAGTTTAACAAAAGAAGAAATCAAACATAACTAAAAATAACAAACAACGTACGAAAAAATATTTTTAAAAAATAATGTTTGTGAATGGACTCCATTAGTTCTAAATGATCATTTTCTTCCACCTATTCGAAATTTACAAACATTTTTAATCATCCTAATCAGCTGGTTATTTTTTAATCCATTAAATAGAGGAAGACCATGGTGCAGAATATATAAATATATAAATAATTCAACAAACATGTTTTCCATGCAAAACGTAAACAGAGAGTAAAACAACAGTCTCATCTTTTAAAATTCAGATTCGTTGAAAATTATCATCCTATTCAACGTTTAAAATCTTTTCACCCTAAAAAGGACATTTTTTTAAAAAATACAAAACTCTGTTTTATTGTGTAAGACTTTAACTTATACATATTTAAATTCTTCGGAAATGATTTGAAAGAAAGAAAATAAATTCAATAAGTAATTATTTTATTATTTAACCCTACACTGCATAGCGTTGCCAATTGGATACATGGACTATTTTTCCTTTTGACCAAGCATAGGGCAACTCAAACATAAAAAGCAAGTATTAAATATCTTTAAACCAAATATAACCATCTATCCTCAAAATTAAATCTTTAAAAATGTTTTCCAATGTTTTCTTATTACATTAAAAAATGTATATAGTTCTTTCAGAGAACAAAAAATCATGCAGTGTAGTGCTTTTGAGTTTGAGTTATAGTTGCTTTCTGCAAATTTCTGAAGATATTGCTACACAAAACTGAACATTATTTTTGCAATAAGGGAAAGGCTAGGGGGCATGTGATGTGACCATTTTTTTAATTTCTTTATTTTTCAAAAATATTACCCATATTTTCAAAGCGTACATGTCCAGTTCAAAGCACCTTTTTTTGTCTTGTGATTTTTTTTAAATAAAATTCTCTTCTACTTTAAGGTATTATAAAAAACTTCTTCAAATTGTTCATACGCGCATTTATAGAGGAGCACATGTGACCATACCTGAGGCACAAAGGAAAAAGCACAAAATAACAAGAAAACATTTTACAGAAAAGTCTTTAATATAAGACGGATATATATATACACTGATTACATTGAAGGATTTGTAGCATATACTTTCTAAATTTAAATTGTACGGCATTGTATTGATAAGAAAATATTTTCAACCAAACATATACAGAGTTGAAGTTTAAATTTTTAAAGCATTGTTATCTGCAGTTTACTGAACAATAATCGCCGGCGGCCTCACTTAGTGGTCAGAGAAGCCTGACCCGTATGGGGAGGTACCGGGTTTGAATCCCGGCTTGAGCATGAATATACTTTCTCTCTCCTGTCCTTGTCCTTTCTTTGCGTGAATATACTTTATCTCTCCTGTCCTTGTCTTTTCTTTGCGTGAATGAGCGATTGTGCTGCGAATGGTTGCCTACCCTATAAACTGGTTCCTATACTATGTGTGTACTGTGGAAGTCGGGCTTCACACCAAATGACGGTACCGTTGGAAAAGTGAAGCAGCGCACTCCAAATTGTCAGCATAGCTGGCATAAGACAACAACAACTGAGTATTGATTCTCTAAAAAATCAACATAAATTTAAGTACTTCACTCCATAGAAAGGGCAGAGAAATTATTCTTATTGCATACTGCTTTTAAGTTTCTTTCTCAATATGATAATGTATTCTATTCATAGTTTTCACAAACTCGCTATTTACTATTAATTATCTGTTTTAAGATGATATGTAATTTATAAACTGTTTATGGAAAATGACTGATTTATGTGTATAAACATTTTTTTAGCTTAAAATATCATACAGTAATCTTAATGCAATAGAAAGACGTATCTCGACTGCTCATATGCGTCTCAAATGTTGTGTCGTCCCATTAAACTAAGGTGCTTAGAGATGCCCTCAACGCAACTCTTGTATTGAACTCTTGACTTTAGCAGTACACATCAATTATTCGCCTGTCATGTTAGATTAACAATATCCCACGAGAGAAAGAGAAAGTGCCTCCTTTCTCCGCTGATTAGGTAAAAAAGAGGAAATAATGTGGAGAAGACATAAGGGGCTTCGAACTTACGCCTGACAATTAGACTGCAACTGATGATGAAAGAAAAGTAAAAGTAGACCTCACTAAGCAGTTTCTGATCATTTTTCTTGATTCAAGACGGCTTTATTTGACAGGTAAAGAATTGATCTTTTGACGCTTGGTATCAAAGGTTTTCTATTTATTGTTCTCGGGGAATTATCTATTGGAAATTTGCATAAAAGAGTGTAAAAGAGCTGCAGTACAAAGGAAAATAAGAGGAAGTATATCGTTCATAAGCACTCGTAGTAGTATTTTTTTTTAAGTGGAAAGTCATAGAACTGCAAGGATTAATGTAAATGCCCTCAAACAATTGTTATTAATAACAGAGAGAAAAAAGGATTGCAGAACCAACATCAAAAGCAGAGGTTTCAAAACGTTTTTATTCGGTGAACGGCTACGTTTTTCGTGAGCTAAAATTAATGAGGGCACGAAATATTTTCATTTTAAGATTCGAAAATAGAATTAATCAGATAGTAAAACTTTGCCTGAGGTATTGAAAATCATCAAACAAAAGAAAAATGTATGACAAATCTTGCGACAATCTAGAAATTTATCCCAACAGTGGGAAGTTTACGATGAAGCTTTTTTAGTAATCAATTTATTAACCATTGAATATACATATTTTTGATAACTGCCTAAAAGATTCAGTTTCATAGGGTTTACTCCATTGCTGAAAAGGGCAATAAATATAACATTTTATTTCATCCCTTAATTACTTAAAATGTCACAAAATGCAAATCTAGGCAGACTACTACATAAAATAAGTATTTTTATATAAAAGAATGCTTTAGTGGTAAGCATACATTTGACGCTTTGACAAAAAAATTTCAAAATTCAGTTTGAAATGTTTCAAACTGATCGAGTTTCCTTATCTTCACAGCATTCTTTTTTTTTTAAATTTAAGTAAAATAAATGATTTTTGAAACTTTTGTTTGCATTGTGTACACACTGATTGAGAAATCAATGACTTATTTTCAAAACTTAATAACAGTGCTCAGTGCTCATTTTATTTTTAAATAAAAAATGTTTGGATTTTCATGCTTAAAAAAATTCTAACACTTTTTTGCACGTGTTTTAAAAATGATTCATGCTGAATCATTTTTTGCATCACACTTATCACCTCTACAAACCTGTACAGCGATTTGCTGAAAATATTAATGATTTATGAAATTCTTAATTTATTATTTACCACTATATTATTGATTTGAACAGCAAAAAGTATCTTAACTTTATTTAAAGTAACCTGCACACTGCAAAAATTGAACGGTTGTTTAAACAGTATAATACTGGCAGCCGAGGTTCTAATTTAAAACTGTAAAATGCACAGTAATAAACTATAAAGCTAACAATTTAACAGTTTCTTACTATAAAGTAAGAAATTTTAGTTTATTGCCGTAAAATTTAGCTGTATTATACTGTAAAAACAACAGCATAATACTGGCGGCAGAGGTTTCAGTTTAAAATGTAAAATGCACGGTAATAAACTGTAAAATTAGCAATTTGAGAATTTATTGCTGTAAAATTAGCCATTTTACAGTTTATTAGTGTAAAATTGGAAATTTTTGCAGTTTATTACTATAAAGTTAGAAACTTTAGTTTAATGCCGTAAAATTAGCTGTATTATGCTGTAAAAACAACATTCATTTTTTTTACAGTATAATGCAGTCAACAGGCCTTCGAGGCCGAGTGGTAGTGATTGTCTGTGCGCAGTACAAGAGGTCGGCAATTTTATTCCCACGGTACCCTGGTTGTAATTTCTCTTCTTTGTTACAGTTTATTAGCGTAAAATTGCAAATTTTTACAGTTTATTACTATAAAGTTAGAAATTTTAGTTTAATGCCGTAAAATTAGCTGTATTATGCTGTACAAACAGCACTCATTTTTTACAGTGTAATGCAGTCAACAGGCCTCCGAGGCCGAGTGGTTAGTGATTGTCTGTGCGTAGTACAACAGGTCGCCGATTTGATTCCCACGGTACCCTGGTTGTGATTTCTCTTCTTTGTGCAATAAGTCGTTACTGTGATGTCTTGTCTGTTGATAGGGTAGATTTGGAGAAGAAGCCGTGTTGAGGGAAGATGCCATTTCAAATATTACACCCACAAGCGCAAAAGAAAACAGCTTGTCTGTCAGTAAGAATAAAGGAGAGTGCCCTTTGAGAACAAACAAATAATTTTTGTTTTAAGTGGTTCATAGTTTTGAATGATATTTTTAGATGCTTTTTGTCATCCCAATTGTACTACTAAGTACCCAAAAGCGTATGCCAATATTCTTCACTTAGTTATATTAGCCATAGTTTTTATAGAAGAGAAATAACTCGGTTAGTTTTAATAAGTTTAAAAAAACGGGCTTTATATTGTTTCGTAATCGAGACCGCTAGCCTCTGCTCTGCTGCGCTGTGCTGTGCTAGATGAACCGGCAGCTTGTCCGATGCTTAAGGGGAAGACGACAAATATATATTTGGGGTACGATTCCAGTAGTTTTCCGACATGTCCTAGAGAAGAAAATGATCATACAAATGTTACCAGTGCCATTTCACGAGAAAAGAAAGCGAAGCAAGGGGCGCACTTCACTTCACTTCACTCCTCGAGGGGCCACAGTACCTATCATTGTTGTGACTTAACCTGATACAGCACCTTCGGGACTTTTTATTGAACAATTAAAACATCTAATTTTCACAAAAACATAAAACGATTATAACAAATAGTTGCACAAAGCGTAAAACAATTACAACAAATAGTTGCACAAAGCGTAAAACAATTACAACATATAGTGACACAAAAACATAAGATAATTGAACCATATAACTACAAAGTTCTCTTAACAAAGACTGTCAGCAAGATTAGACATTATGAATGGTGGTAATACATTGTTAAGTTTAAGAAATGCAGTATGCATTGGGTACTACAGTCGTGGATTAGTCCAGACGAAGAGGGTAAGACAGCAGATTACACTTTCTCATCAAAAACAGAGTTATATACATGCTTAAGAGCCGACATCCTTGTAAAAAGAGAAATGAGCAAACGAAAAAAATAAAACCAAGAAGCTAAGAAAAATAAAGCTGACGAGATCCAAATAAGCAAATTGACTACAACTTTTCAGAAAAAAAAATGCTTTAAAATTTCTAAATCCTAAAAGATTACTTTTCGAAGTAGAAATGGATGACCGTGATATTCTATTCCTAATTTGAGGTGGTATGAGTTTTGTACGCTTTAATATAAATTAAATGATTGTTTCGAATGCTTAGAAAAGTACAATGAAACGTCATAAAAATGGGATTGAATAATATACATTATATGCAGCTGGTAGTTCCGAAAATCATATTCTAGATTTGAAAAAAGTCTGTTGAAGGGGGGGGGGGGGGATTTCTCAAAAGGAAAAAGTAACAGTTAAAAAACAACATAAAGCAATGTTATTTGAGTGTTCATGTAATATGTTAACTAATGCATTTCATTTTAATAAATTGGAATTGATTTAGTGGCGCTTTACATTGATTTTGTACACGGCATCTTTACACAAATTTGTCGGTCATCTCACCTAAAGATTAGGGTGAGATGTCGAAAGATAAACGTTTTCAAATTGTTAGGTTTTAAAGATTTTTTTTCTCAAAGTGAAATTTATTTTTGTACCAATTACCAATCACCCAATCTTCCATGTTTCGTTGATTAATTGATTGGTTGAAAATAAACCAATGTGTTACTTTATATAAAATAAAGTTTAAAACAACGATGTCTTCCCCCAATCTATCCTAAGCAAAAAATTGTAAAATTGTCGTTATTATCATATGTAAAAAAATAATAATGGAACAAAGGTAAGGAGTTAGCTCTTTAAATTGGTCGAATGCCTGGGTCTGAAATCTGAAAATACTTTCAAAGTTGTGAAAACAAGTTCATGAATAAAGTTTGCAATGGAACTCTTATTAGCTTAATGAAAGAATTCAATAATATTTAGGAGGAAGCCATACCAATAAGTTAAACTTTATACGAGAAAATGCGAAACCTCACAAGTTCCTTTAGTGAAAGTTTTTGGAAATTAAACAATAGGTCTCTCTTGTCGCCGCAGAGACGAAATGTGTTGTTATAGAATGGAAGTCAAACAAAACTGTCTGACGTTTGCCAGTTAAGACATTGCGTACATTGTCTACGTATTTATATATACATGTCTAGAGTTAGGAAATTTAGCTTTACTTATTGCAAAACATATGCGAAGAGGCAGTGCATTGCAACGTATATGTTCAGTATTTAAATTTTCTCTACGTTTTTTGAAATATTTAGAACAACATTTTTGTCTCAAAATAAAATAGAACAACCGCAGTAAAGTAATAGTAAAAAAAAGAGAAAATTTAAGATCACCAGTGAAAAAAGTAGGTGAATTGGAATTCGTTTAATTAGTTTTGCAACAAAACGATTTGCGTTAATACTAAATGATGTTTTTTTTTCTGAATTAAGAAAGTGTTTTTTATTTGTAGCATGCATTGTTTTCAACCTAATGCAATGATATCTTTCGAAAACATGACAACATACATAAAAGACAGAAGAATGCAATCAATGCTCCACTGTTTCAGTTATAGAGAGAAAAAATGCACGCGATTTAAGTTTGATTGCACAGTAACTCCAAACGATTTCTTTAAGCCAGTGGTTCTCAACCTTTTTACAGCTACCGCCCCCTATAGGGTTGAAAATTTTTTCAGCGCCCCCTTTGCTGACGGACGTAAAAGCGGAATAGGGGGGGGGGAGGATAGTTTTCTTGACCGGTTTAACCCTATAATTTTGCCCAAACAGATAGTTGAAAAATGACTATAAAGTAAAAAAAAACTTATGCTTTTTTTTTCTTTAATATATTTTTTAGAAAAGCTGGCATTTTCCTCCCTCTGAAAAGCTGTGTCAGTGTAACCAAGTCCAAGTGCCTCGAATGGTTCCATTAAATGAGTTAATCATTTTTAAGGTAAATAAGAACAACACGGTTTGAAACAATTTCAACATTTTGTTTGAAAACCAATATATTTTGAAAAATATACTGCGTTCAAATTGATCCTGAAAAGTCCGATTCCAAACAGTCTTGCTCTTATTTACTTGCAACCTATGCAATACGCATCCCCTGTTTATTACGTACGGATATAGAATTTTACTGTGGAAAGGCAATAACACAAAGCCGTTCCTTCTATTTTCCCAAAAGGGACAAAGACTTGAAACTTAGGACGTACCAGTCACCTTTAAAGATTATAAATCAAGTTTTAATTTAAAAAACTGGTAATAAGTTAAAATTAAAAATCACGAGATAAGTTCAATACTAAGAATTTTTTTTTGATCAATTTATTGCTTTGAAGGTTAGATAATATAACAAAAGTTATAAGTATGCCTTTGGCGACGTCAGAGTAAAGACGACAGTGAAATATCAGGGATATCCCCCGAAATTTAAAAAGGTCTTAAAAATCCAGTTTCTTTAATTTTACGTTTCGTGGACTTAAGTTCAGATTCCGCCCCGAAACATTTAAAATTGTCGTAATTTTAAACAATTTTTGGTAACATTAACTAGGACAAAAGAGGTCTCTTATAAAGATTTTTCATAATTGAAGTTATTTAAAGGCTAAGTTTAGTAATGTTAGGGAGTCAGAGCAACTTCTAACGTTCTCCGAAATTGAGGTGTGAAAAACGCAAAATTTAAACTATTTATTGAACAGGGAATGGTCATGGTTCGGGAGTTTTGTCGAAAAAATTTTTTCACATTGCACCTTAAAAATGTAATTGTTAAATACCTTTGATATTATTAGGAGCTCTAACGACACAAAAAGTTGGCCAAGTTAGATGGCGCTCTCAAATTTAAGTGCTATTGGAAAATTTTAGGCTATCTTTCATGACGTTAGAAGAAAGATCAGGGTTCGGGAGCTATATGCAGAAGATAAATTTTTAAGCTATCCCTTAGTGATATAAGATATGAGGTTTTCCTGACACTCCCGCATAAAACATGTCCTCACAAGCACATTTGAAAATATACCCACCGCCCCCTTACCGCCCAAAGTCTGTTCACCGCCCCTCGACATCTTCCCACCACCCACCGGGGGGCGGTATCGCCCCCGTTGATAGCCACTGCTCTAAGCAGTTACGTTTCGAAGCAAATACATCCACAGCTCGATCATGACATCCTGAGACCGCGGTTACCGTTTAACTTATGCGCGGTAACTCATTGCATAATACCCAGCTTATGCCTTCAATTTCAAGTTGAGCCGTACCATGGTTTGCTGACACTCGATGGTAAGGTAAATTCATTTTTTCTACCAGTTTGAAGGCAATCTTTGCTACAACAAGAGGATATCTTCCTCCAGCTCGATTATTGGTTATTCCTGACTGAGGAGTCCAAAATAAGGATGTTACCGCGGTCTCAGGAGCTGTGGGTGTATTTGCTTCACTTCTGCCTTAGCCCTGGCCTATGAGCGGTAACTTATTGCAGTTATGTTTTAGTTTTGTGCGTATGTCTGTTTCAACTACTTAGGAAGCAACTGAGATGATACATTGGACGTACTGATCAATTTTTCAGCTTGCTTGTGTAAGAAAGGACCTGTAACTACAGACTTTTCAAATATGTTTTACAATCTCTTATTTTAGTGTGCTAGAACATATATAATTCTGAGAAAGAGTTTGAAGATTGTGTCACTTAACTTTCTCATATCCACAACTAAAAAGTATTATTTCTTATTGTAGGTTTTAAATAATCAAACCTTTTTCAAAGGCTGAATTTACACCGAAACTGGATCAGTTTCAAAAAAACGCAAATGGGATAACAAAAGGAAATGAAGTATTTAAGAAGATCAACCCTCCTATCCAAAGAAGAATATTTTTTAAATGTTAATCATTCAAAAACTAGCAAGAGCCTCAAAAGGCATCGATTGTCTACTGGTATTAAGACCCAGTTTACAATAAAAATTCGAACCCTAAGAAAGACAGAATTGAAATGAAATTTAACATACCTAATTACGATATTGATATAAGAACGTGACTCGAAGTTTTTAATTGAACTACTTTAAATTGCATCTATAATTCTTTTTCTTGATTCTATTGATGTTATAGGATAAAGTTTCAAAGTATTAATAAAAGCAAGACTTATTGCTATGTTTTTTGTTACTACAGAAAATCAGTCTAAAAATCGAAAAACAATTGAAGAAATACATATACACGAGTTCAAAGTAATATTTTTGTTAAGGAATTATTTTTGATGTATAAATTCATACTTGTAAAAATTGCAACACCATGAAGGAATTGTCATAATTGAATGAAATTTAATACAGAGCTGAGTGATAGTGGCACACATAAATTATTAAACTTAGAAAGTCAACAAAAAATAAAAAGATATTTAAATTAGTATTTTGTGTAGCCACCACGCGCTGCAATAAGTAATGAAACAAATTTTTAATGTCTGTCTGATCAAGAGCATTCAACACTGCTTGTATGCACAGACATCCGACTATGTGCATCCATCAGCTTACAATTTTTTACACTGAAAAAGGCGCTCCTTGTAATACCGAAACACTTTTCTGCAGTATCCCTGCGTATTTGGCCTTTTTTAACGTTGTATTTATACTTTACATTAATTGCACAAATGTATTTATATACTTCGTAAAGATTTTTGTTTGTAAGTATTCATTATTGGAGATACTTCTATGTTCAAAAGGATACGCTCAGAGAATAATAAGATAATATATAACAATACATAATAAGATAATAATAAACAATACTATAATACCTCAACGAGAAATATCAAAATTTCATCCTTTTTTTTTCTTTGAACATTGGCAGACCGACGCTTTTCATTTTAAATCCTTCAATATCATTCACTTTATCACATCAGTAAACATCAGACGCTTCTTTTTGTTAGACGAGGACCCCCCCCCCCCCTCTTCAGATATTAATATGATTACTTAACTCTCTTTCACCAGCGGGAGGTTCTTTGCGGTGCCTCGTGAGATTTCCACCACTTTCTCCCCTAATTAGCATTTGTAAGGAGCTTTATGCACGTAAGCGGATTTCGACGCAAGTTTGATAGATTTGAACGCTCACATTTTAGTTTTATGCAAGTTTCTGGTGTTTACCATGCTTAAAAGCTATTTTTATAGTTGACTAGCTCGGGAAAAGCTTTATAACTTTATGAGGTTGTATATTTTAGAATTTTGCAAAGAATGCACTTTCACTCACTAAATGCCTCACGACTTAACAACTTAAGAACAAATCTTAAAGAGAAATATATGTAAATAGAAGAAAAATAATAAAATTAATTTGCGTAAAGTAAAGAAACAAAGCAAACATGAAAGCTTTTTTCCTTTTTTTTAAATTTTACATGCAAAAGTTATATATGTATAATAATAGCATTTTTACCTCTTATAAATAAACAAATAAACAATTAAACAAAGACTAAATAAGCAATAAATAAAGAATAAAGTAAATTAAAACAAGGCATAGAAAAAAATGCATATACAACAGCCTTTTCAAATATTTTTTTTTGAAGGAACTTAGTTTTCCCGTTACCTCTTCAATAAATTAACCTTTTGTAAACGAGCAAATTACATAGTTTCTTCAGTTAACGTAAGAGCTTTCAGCTACTAAAGAAGTTTACTGACAGAAGTCCTGCAAATAAATAGGTCATTTAACTTTGAGTGGCCAATATTTTTAACTGCTTGAAAGCAAGCATTTTTAATTTGATTTTTGAACGGATACTGCTGCTTGTTAAAAAATGCATTACCATGAAGGAACCATCCGAATGAAAAGAGGTTTACAGAAAACGTCAATTATAAGATGCCATGCAAAGTAGTAAAGTTTTAGAGCTTCCCAAGCATGCGTGATATGAGCAGTGCCCCCTGAACTGCTGCTGAATGTGTCTAAATAAAGGGCTGCAGTGACACGTTGAAGTTGAAATAGTTGTTTGTCAGTTCAAACATTTAGTTAGATGTAAGAATACTTCCATGACAAAATAGGGTGAAATTTCAACAATATACTGAATTGAACTGGGGAGAATCATCGGCCTTCGAAAAAGAGGGGGTTTTCTATCCCCCAATAGTAGCTGATGTGCAGCGAAATAGTTCCACTGTGATGCAAATTTGGAAGCAGTGGACATATTGAAAAATCAGGAATGGATGAAGGAAGACTACTTCAGAGTACGATAATATACACTTGGGGGTAAGCATGATTAACCCATTAATGCCTAGTGTCCCTTTTTAGGGACGGTCCAAAAAAGGGTCTGAATTTCCCAAAAATGAGCATTTCAACCAAATAATAGTGTTCAATTAGTACCTTGGTATTGTTTCAATTCGTTATTAACAGATTGCAGCCCATAACCATTATAAAGTGTGTTCTGTAGCAGTTTTAATATGATCTTTATCAAAAATTACATCGTTCACAATCTCAAGAAAAAAGCTAAGTTTTCAAAGTTATTCCCAGCTTCTCAGTTTATGTTCATTGCTGATTTTATTTCTTCTTATAAAATGTCTTTTTAAATATTATATCGTAGGCAGAAACAAATTTTAGTAAAAAAGTATGTACCCTCTGGGGTCTATCCTAAGTTTTAAGGGACGATTTTTCTCTCCTTAATAAAAAAATATTTTTTACATAACTTTTTTTTTTCTTATTTTTCCTGTCCATTAAACACTGTTTGTAACCAGTATACAAAATATCTTTGAAAAAAAAAAAGTCAAGCATTAATGGGTTCAGATTAAACATACGTCTTCTTCCAGGTAGTTGACAGAGCAATGGTGTACTGCTAAAAGTCTACAATTGTCGGTTTTGTCAATTCGTTGACGTCAGCTGTATCGTGGACTGCGTTAAAAAATTCCTTCATACAGGCTCCGCCTCACGCAAATTATTGACCGTTGCGTCTGCAAGAGGTTCAGTAGCACAAAACCTGACGGGCTGTTAGGAAACAAATTATCCATTTGACGAATTCTGCTTTATTTTGTCGATTCATGATAGCCGCATTCGTGTTAGACGCATGTGTGACATGAATTATGATAACTTTGGCTTGAAATAAATTTGTTGGGCAGTGAAATACAAAAAAAAAGCACAAAATGAAAAATGTTCTTTTCCTTTTTTTAATTTCCACAGGATAAATATGTGAATTAGTATGTGAATACAAAATAAGATTACTTTGAAATGAGCATGCTTCACGAAATTTATCTTCGATGCCTTGTTGCTGTTAAAAAAACTAAAATAATGGAAAGTGATATTAGAAAAATATTGTTTAAACTTTGAAAACTAATCTGTGTAGCTTACATATTTTATTTAAAAGATTTTTTTAAAGTCGTAAAAAAGCCTGTGTACTGCGGAGTGGTCCCACTGAGGAATACAATTGGCAAACTAGTGAAAAAATAACACGGAAAAAAAGTACGAAATAAATCACCTATACATGTGAAGACCCTGACAACAGACTACTACAAAAACTTTGAACCTTTTTAAAGTAATACCGCATTTCATGTAACCAGAGAAGTGGTTAAGAACTAGTAAAAAAACGTGGCATTGAGAATGATCCAGCGAACATATATTGATGTACTATCCTTGATGACAAAAATTAAAAGCGTTCTTACTACGATTACAAGCATCATTTAAACACTTTATATGAAGCACCAAGTTCATATAACAGCTCTTACGTGAGACAAAGTTTTCAATATATTACAGTATCCTATTTGAATTGCACTGTTTAAAATCAACGTAGTATATAAAGTAACCCTGAATGAAAAAAGACACAAAAGTCTAAGATCTTTCAAATTCGTTAAAGCCGTTGGTGACTATATTGAAGAAAACAGACCGGAAAATACAAGAAAACTTTATTTTACGTATTTACACTATACATATTAGGTTCCTTCGTTTGTTGAATAATGTCCACTTTTTGTACTTGACATAATAACAAACTATATAAATTGCATAAATACTAATAATTATTTTTAATATTTTTAAATTAAAAAGGTTATCATACTGATCTTTAAAATAAGAACCCCTTTCTCAATTATGATTTTAAAAATACCATATAAATCAGTTTTTGTCAATCTGATTACAAAGCATCATTTCCAATCAAAACATTCAAAACAATCTAAAACCTACTAACTGCAGAGATGTGGGAGAAATAATGTTATAATGCACAATTTTTGCATGTACGTACATGTTTTGAGGTTACCGCAAATCTATTTTTTATACAAAGGAATGTAAGAATGATATCTGTATGAGCCTGTTTTATCATTGTAACTATTTTCACCAAAAGTAAATGTTTCATTATAATAAGTTTTAATAAAGTATAACTTAGTTAAATTTTAATGAGCAAACCTATTTATACTTTTCTGAGAGAACTGGAAAGAGGTTAATAAATACAATTCTACTTCATTTGGGATTTTTTTTCTTCATTTTAATACTCATTTATAACCTGAGAGGATTAATTAGAACAAGCGGATTAATTATATTTCAAACGTTCTGTTCTTAAAAAAAAGATCATAATCAGAACGAAAAACAAATAAAACTAAAAGGAAAAATGCATTAATATTTGCGATTTTAATTAAAAATTTAATGCATATTTTACTGCTTTGTCTATGGTATTTTTTATATTTAATATGTTCCTTTCATACACGCTTTGATTAAGAGCTATTGTTTCGACATGAAAAATGAAAAAGAAAACATATATGATTTAGAATCAAATAAACTTGGCGTCTATTTTGGATGTCTTTTACTGAAAAAGATTAATTCCATAAACTAAATTAAAACTACTATAAATTTATACTAGGACTTAATAAAGCATTATTTAAATTCAACTATGTAGCAAAAATGTTCTATGTAACAATAGATTAAAATTTACTGTCTTTTATAATCCTTTTCTTATTTCTTACTAAAATGCATGCTATTTTAATTTTATTTTTTTTTTCTGTTCATGTATTTATTTTTTGAAGAATGAGATTTTTTTTTTTCAACATACGTCTCTGAGGCATCAATTGATCTAGCAGTAGAAATTTATTCCTAGTTTTCAGGTCACCGAAGAAAATCACTTTCTGAGAAGAAACATACTTCTTCATTTTTCTTCCCCTTGAAAAGAAAGTGATTTTTTGTGTCTCAAGAAAAGCCGTTGTCTCTCTTTTTTAGACCTTAACTCTCATTTAATCTATGTGTAGTCTGTCTCGGAATGCGTAGGTCTGCTCGTCTTTGATTTCCCAGGAATGGAGAAATGATGATATCTTTAGCACTACAATCCTGAGAAATTGGTCTTCAAAATGTTTTTCCAATCTATTTTTGTCTAAAGTAGTTCTAAGTTTTGATAAGTATGTTATAATTTTAGAAGATTTTTTCTAATTGCTCTGAAAAAAAGAGTTGGATTCTCTTAGTGAAGGAAAGAGATTATCTGACTATTGATAGATGGGTTGAGTATATATGTTTTAAAGTTTTGGAAAATTCACCTACATGGCAGTTTCGTTTTGTGCGTTTTTTCTTTGTCGATTTTTTAAAGATTCTTAAAGATAGTTTGAGAAAACTGAGCTGCATAAGAAACCAGATGTAAAATTTTGATTCAACTAATATTTTATTTTGATTTAGGGGAAAATGTCCATGCTTAACCAATAAAACAAACTTCAATAAGAAAAGATTAATCTGAAAAGATAAATTACATGACTTTTAGTGAAGTTGTACTAAAGATCTGGCAAATACATTTAAGTTTCAATAAGAAAAGTAAAAATAAAGAAAAAATGATTAAAAATGAACTACATGCTTAATTTCGAAATCTAGTCAGCGATGTTTTCAATATGTTTTGATATTAATATTTTAATGCAATCTGAAAAAAATATAAGAATCAAGTTTTAAGGATTTAAAAAATATTAAAAAATTTTGAGCTTCTGCGTTAAAATTGTTAACAACGGCTATTTCTTTTATTATTGATCCAAATGTGGGGCACTGTAACTTTGCATTTCAGCTTTTTACATAAAAAAACCCTGCTAATCCGCAAATTTAAAATATATTCTGCGGTCTGTATTGTACTGAGTAGATTTTAATATGAAGATTTTTAATGTGTTTGCTTAGTTGTGTTTAACACAGCTGCGCAGTTTTATAAAAGACTCCCAGGCAATCATAATGCATATATAACATTTCTTTTAACGACTCATTTATTTTCCATACTTTTTTGTTTGCATTTTTGAAATTCTTCCGTTAAAAGTATGAAACTTTCAGGAATCATTTTAATGTATAATTGAAATCATAATATATCATTTGAAAAGACAGTCATTTGATAGAAAAGAGGATGTGTATTGTCAAAGCAGACAAATTTTATAGCACTTACAAAAAAAATATTTTTATAACAATAGTGACTAAATAAACAACCGTATGTTGTTGTCGTTGCTGTCTTGTGTTAGCCAGACTGGAAATTTGTAGTACGCCTATTCACTTTCCAACTGTACTATAATTTAGTGTAAAGTCTGACTTTTACAGCATACACATGCCATAAGGACCCGTTTTTAGGGTAGAAAACCATTCAAAGCGCAACAACACATTCACACAACTTAGGAACAAGGACAGGAGAGATAAAGCACATCCATGTCCGAGCCGGGACTCGAACCCGGAACCTCCTCATCTGGGTCAGACTCCTCTTACCGCTGGACAAGGTGGCCAACAAGTACGAAGCAATTCATACAAAAAGTGCTGCTCATCGACAAGACATTTTTTCCAAAATATACCACTGAAATCATTATAGGTTTTAAATATTCTCTCAAAAGATTTTAAAAGAGTGAGTGTTGCATCAAAAATATGCTTTAAAAATGAATGACTTTTTTAACTTGAAATTTAATTGAGTCGTTTAGAATCAAAACCAGTTAAGTCGATTTCTCAAAATCCATAGTTCCGAAGTCGGAACTACTATGAATCTGAAGGGGTTTTGACTTGAAACTCTTACTTTATTTTCCTTTTTTATTGAAGTAAAAGTTTTTTTTTGATCTGTTGCCTTTAATATATCGGTAAAGGAAATTTAAACTTATATTTTTTTAAGGAAATTATTTTTCGTTAGACATGAACTTACACCCTGTGCAAATGAAATGAAACAAAGAATTTTTTGTAAGAATGAAGGCTTTCACGGGCGGTGTAAATATTAGTTAAGGATTCCGGGTTGTTGTGCCGTGGTCTGTATGGCTTTAATCCATATTTTCTGTCAATCCGGAGCCGGAAGGTAGAGGGCGCTGCGTTTTCAATTTAAAATCTTTCAGCAGTTCGAAATTTCGCATCAGTCGCCAAATTAATCAACGACACTCACTGAAGATGACCGCCGCAGTTGCGATCGAAACGTATGGATTAAAGCCATTACGGCACAACAGCCCGGAATCCTTAACTAATATAAAGAATTTTTTCTTCAATTTTTAAATTAATTCTAGTATATTTCACGAATCATACTAAAAGTAGTAAAAATATGGATGAGATGAATAAATCCCTTTCCTATTATCAATTTTCACTAATCAGAGGGGTTCTAGGGGCGCATGTGCAGGAACTTCCGCAAATTAAAACTGCACCTATGATTTACGTTAGTTGATATTTCACTGTTGTCAGCGATTATTGTGACACCACGAAATCGTACAAAGATTGTTACTCTTTCCAGACATACGCCAAAGACTTGTAGAGAGATTTCGAAAATAGTTAACGTTAGTGTTAAAAATATGAGCTGTGTTATAAAGCAAAATAGAAAAGCAGGATCTATATCGCCAAAGAGGAGAGGGAAATGTTCCCGAAAATTCAAAACAACACCAAGAGTTGAATCTTTTCTACTTATGCAAAGTAAAAAGACTTGTGCTGCACTTAATAGATATTTAAAAAAGGTATGGAATAAATATGAGCTCATTTACTGTTCGGAAGCAAATTATTGCAGCCTGTGGGCTAGCTTGTCGGTCTATGAAGAAACAGCTTTTGACCAAACCATTGAAGAAAGCGTGCTAGTTGTGGGTAGTAAAATGTAATAATTGAGCTATTAAAATGAGAGGAAAGAACTATTTTGTGACTATGTGTGTATTGAAGAAACGATGCGCAGACGGAATGGAGATTTCCCAGCCGGATTTAAGCCTTTGCTATACGCCCAAAATGACCAGGAAATTCATGTTAGAGAACCAAATGGAGACAATGGAGGACTTGGGAAGTCTCCTGGTATCAATCCAGTCGAGAATCTTTGAGTTATATGCAAGAGTCGTCAATTACATAAGGGCTGCTCAATTATGTAGAGGCTAATCACTTCGCTAATTCATTTCTGGTACAAGGACACAAATATTACAAATGAGTGTAAAAAATTAGTGGATTACATGCCAAATCGTGTCCAAATGTTAATAAAGAGTTGTTGAGATCCTATTATGTCATAAAATCTCTTGACTTTACATAAATTCAGATAAAATCGTATTTTTTAGTTTTCTCAATTTTTCGAGTTTATATCAATTAATATGCACAAGGGTGTAACTAGTTTTGATTCTGAAAGACTTAATATTAGTTACATTGTTGTTATTATTATTAATGTTACTTTGGTTTTACGTTAAAAATTGATTAAACCATTAATTTCCAATCTCCTACATGATTTAGTTATAGTTCTGAAAGGAAAACGGAAAGTCTCCAACAATGCACTTCTGGAAACTGCTAATTACCGACAGTAGTACTTAATTTTTCAATGCAATAAATAAAAGACAGTCAGAAATTCAATTTTTGTTAATTAATTAGAAAATAGCCATGAACAGACTAGTTCTAACGACTCAACATTAGTCTTTTTTAATAACAGGATAAGCATATTAAACTTTCTCGTCTAGTAAAAACAAAACGAAGTATATTTTCTGTTTAACAACATTTAAAAGTCGCTTTAACAATTGTATTTTGCTTTGTTATAAAAGATTTTTTCCAAAAACATCAGTCAATACATTGTATTAATAACCATGAAATTAAAATCTAATTTATAATACGTTTATCAACATGAAGGCGCAGTACACGCATTCTAAGCCTTTACCTTTTAAGATTATTATTGAAAAAATAAAATTATAAAAAAAAAAATTTTTGGTTAGTTTTTTTCATAAACAATTGGTTCAACAAGAAACACAAATGAGTTAAATTTGGATAATTCACTTTATCTATATAACGAAATTAAAAGATACAATGCTAAATTTTTTGAAGGTGCATGAAATTATAAAATATTTAAAAATGGCAACATTTATTATTGCAGTTAACTGTAGGGTAAAAAAACCCAGTGAGGCATGAGCCAATTTGAAACGAAAATTACCCATACAGTTTAAGAGGAATAAGAAACACTTTATATAGGTCTACTTTATGAAGCTATTGAGTAGTTTGAAATATTTAATATCATTCATAAACTGTAAAAAGTAATATTGATGTTGAAACACTTTATTAAACTACAAATTGTATTCAACACATTAACTGTAGCACACATTTAGGTAGAAATCTCCTTTAATCTACGCGCTGAGTGTGAAGAATTTAAACAACAGCCTTTTTATTTAATTAATTATTTATTTCTTTATTATTTTTTTTGTCAAAAATCCATTGAATTTTTAGATAAGTAATATTTAAATATATTGATGACGCGACAGTGAAATTGCTTACAATTTAATTTTTCAGTTTTTTATTGAATTTCATATTGTCATTCACCAATGAAACCTGGCACCTGAATGGACATTTTAATGTAAGTCACAGATCACTGACGCGACCTAAAGAAAAATTGTCAGTCACCGGTGACTGACTAGCTACCTTGTTAAATTGAAAATGGTAGTTTTTCAGCCTTTTGAAAATACGTTGTAAAAGAAAGTCAATAACAATGAAATATGTAGACACGTTTTCTAGAACAAGAAGGAACCTTTCTTCAGAGCTTGGAAATAAAGCTCTGTCATAAAAATATAAATTCATCTTTCTTGAACTCAACTTTAATACTATCATCATATTTTTGTATTTAGATATGTTTCTTTGCAACTGTGGATCACCAAATTTTATTCTCAATGCAAAAACTTATGACTTTATTTCGGTAAAACACTACAGGGGAAACCACAGCTACTTCCAGTTATTTATTTGGAATATAAATACGTCAAATACTGCATTTATTCAGAAGACGATACATCCTTATGAAGAATACTAAACTTTTTTCCTCGTAGGTCTCTTTGTCAGCTTCTTCCCAAGGAATAGTATTTTAAGCTTTGAATATTTCAATACCTTCTTCACTTTCTACTGTGCTACAGCAGAGGAAATGCGTTTCGTTTTCAGTTCCATAGATGTTAGATAGGGAAATGTATAGAAAAATCCATTGAAATGTAGAGAAGTAAACGTGAAACTCGGAAACTGTTAACGAGTAGCTTTAGCAATGAAGAAATATCAAGCACCTAAAGATAGAACTCAAATTTCATTGAAATCCCATTACAGCGAATATTAAGGTATAGCAAATTTTATTTGTTGTAACGGGAATTTCCTTACAATGGTATTTAGCTGTTGTGATGGAAATTACTTTGGGACTGAACGTTCGTTTGTTTGAAACAGATATTTGGCTGTACTGGTATTCGGTATTACGGAATTGCACTGTAATTGCATTTCGTGTTTTTTTTTTTTTAATAGCCGGAGCAATGCAAAGTACGCCACCAATATTTTTCATAATTCATTGCATGCAGTGTGACTCAAAGTCGGATCTATTTTTCCTAATGATGAACCATTTCTGTTTTAATAGTTGTCAACCATTTAGCATTAGTGACCCTATCTTCAATCATAATTTTTATCGTGATGTCTCATTGTCCTACTTAGAAAGAACAACAGAAATTATAATGTATTCGAGTATTTTGATGTTAAAGCTACACTGCGGCTGAACTATTAACTAAAAATCGGCACTCAAATTATAAAAATTCCTACACAATATATTCCTAATGCTTTGAGGACATGAGTTTAGTTCCATACATCATTACTCAGTTCTTTAGTTAAACAACTAAAAATATACATATTTTCATAAAACCTTAATTGCAACAAATACGTTTCATAAAACATGTTATTTATGATTCATGACACGTTTTACGTTTCTAAAAACTAGGTATTTATTTCAACTCATTTTATAACCCAAAAATACTATTGTATAAAAAATCACCACAAATAATAACTAGAAAAGCTTTATATTTATTAGAATTCATATAGCTTTATATTTATTAGAATTCATATAGTGATTAGAAAATATAACCCTTTTTTCATAACTAAATTATAGTCGTTTTAATGTGGTTTGCGTGTTGTTACGTCAGAATATAATTTGTTTTTCTTTTCTTTTAGTAAAGTAATATATTTTTAGAATCACTATTCCCGTTGTACTCCCACGATTAAGGATTGGGTAAATGCCTCATAAGTTGCGAACCGTTATGTTAATAAGACAAATAAGGTGGATCCTTTTTCCTAATTTAATCTTCTACGAATCATTTATAAATATAGCAAGTTACAGATTGGTATTGTCTCATTATATTCGTAGCTATTTTCTTAATACAATCAAATAAAACAGCTGTTAGTTAAATTTTTGTACAATCGGTAGATAAAGATTCGATTAAATGTTTTTTGCCTTCTTTTTATACAAAAACCTGATGCTAATTCATTTGCAACTTGTCATAAAACTAAAAAGAAATATTACTAGGATATTGATTTGGTATTTAGGTATTGGTTTATTCGAAGGTTATAACTTTAGTTTTATTTCACTTTGACAAAAGTTCAAAGTTAAGATGAAAAGCTTTCATACTGCTATGCGTACACATGTCTCTCGAAACTAATTACGAAAGGAACTGATATTTGTTTATCCCAACTAGTTTAGATCTACGAATGCGAAAGAGCTTCAAACAGGAATAGTATCAGTACCTTTAATGAATCAACTTAAGTTAGCGCTTCTACTAAAGTTTTAGATTTGAGTTATTACACCAGAATTGAATGGGGAGTCTGCCGAAAAAGATTATAACTAAATTTGAAGTAGACATTTATATTAATGTATTTCTAATTACCCAAATTAACAAATTAATATAAAATCTTTCTTATTTTATTGCGACACCTTTTTCGTGAAATTAACTCATATTTGATTTATACATATCAGTGATGACAATCAACTATGTTACAAAAAAAGCTCAAAATGCTCACAAAACTAAACCAGTATCAGTAAAAGAAAATAAAACAACGTAAAACGGCACAACGTTGCAAGGATTTGCCTTGTCACGTTGCTTTATTTTCTTTTATTTTCAAGCACAAAGGTATTTATTCAATTCTAAACACAACATTAGTTTATGTATTTTCAAAAAAAGGCTAATGAGGCCGTTAAGAAACAGACATTTTTGAACTAAGCTTTTTAGAATCAGACAATCAATAAGTATTGCAAAACATTAAAAAAAAAAGATTTTTACACTGCAATTTATATACGAAAGAAATTACAGAAATTTCATTCAATGCTAAATGGTTTTCATGATAAAATGTTTTAGTAAAATACTTCTCTTCTTCTCATATTCAAATAATCCTCTCAGCTTTAAAAAGACATGTAGTATGTATCCTATGATCTTGATTTGCGTAGGGAAAAGTTGCTTATTAATATGCTCCGACATTAGTTTTGAAGAGTCTTTCATTAGTTTTGAAAAAAAAAAAAACGCAGGAGCCTCATATGCTTACTAATTATTTTTATACTTAGATAATCTGAATTTTGTTAAATGTATAAAAATTCTTTGGAAAAGGAAAACAAGTGGAGGTGCTGAACTATCATGATCTCCCATAGAAACTAAACCTGATTTAGAATTTTTAAGATCCATCATCTTTTGAAAAGGTATAAATCTTCTGGATCTTAATTTGATCAAAGTCATCTATAACCATTGTGTTTGGAAAAAGTTGTGTTTAACTAAGAATTTGCAATACAGTACCTCACAGGAAAAATTCTCAATGTATCCAAACTGTAGAAGATTTATAGTTTTAAATTGCTTTTAGCGGCACCGTAATTTTCACGTTTTGCAGACAGTTATGTTCAAAAAATCAATATTTCTGCGAAAAAAAATATATAACTACTGATATTTATATTTTGATTAAAGTTTTTTTCTTTGAGTAAACCAGATAAATTTCATTTTCTTCTTATTTTTATTCAAAAACTATGGGCCAAAGAGTTTTAGTCCTGAGGGTATTATGTAATTATGTAAATCTCCTTCCTTTTTGTATGATTCCAAATATACAATAGGTGTGGAGAAATAATATTGTCTTAATGGGACATCCTGTAGCATTGAAGAATATTTGTATTATTCTGTAATGCATAAAAGTGTGAAAACATGAAACTATTTTAAGACATTAAAAGAAAAATAACCGACACTGAATGTTGTACGGTATATTACTTCGATGCGACGGTAGCTGAGCAAGAAACTATAGTACTGCCGATGCGTTAAATTATAGATGGCAAAGCAAAATGTATTTACACTATGTGACATTGAAAATGCAAAAAAAAAAGGTTTTCAAAATCACATGCACATTTCACGGTAAACGCACCTTACTGAGATATGCAATTAATGAGAAATGGTCAGCTATCCGGCGTACGTTGAATGAGTTAAGAGAAAAGGTACCTGCAGAACGGGGGAATTTCCTGCCGTTATTTCTGCAAGGAAAATCCTCTTAAACCCGTTAATGCCTGACATTTTTTTACAAAGATATTTTGCATACCGGTTACAAAGTGTTTAATGGACAGAAAAAATAATTAAAAAAATATTTTTTTCATTAAGAATATGAAAATCGTCCGTAAAAAGGGACGCTACACACCCGAGGGTACTTATTTTTTTTCATTATTTTGTTTTCTGCCTACGATATAATACTTAAAAAGACATTTTATAAGAAGAAATAAAAGCAGCAATTAACATAAACTGGGAATCTGGGAATAATTTTAACAACTTAGCTTTTTGTTCTTGAGATTGTGAATGATGTAATTCTTGATAAAGATCATATAAAAACGGCTATAGAACACACTTTACGATGGTTATGTACTGCAATCTGTTAATAATTGAACCAATACCAAAGTAATAATTGAATACTATTATTTGGTTGAAATGTTCATTTTTGGAAAATTCAGACACACTTTTTGAACCGTCCCTGAAAAGGGAAGCTAGGCATTAATGGGTTAAAATCCCGTTTTCATTTCAGAGGTCACATGTAACAGCAGAAAATATCAGGCTGTCATTGATTTTACGAGGGGTATAGTGATCGGTAAGAAAAGGTCAGGTGGGTTCTTTGGTCAAATTTCACCTGACAGACACCTTTATGGGTCCACGGTGGAGGCTGTAGGGGAAATAACTGGCCCAAGAAAGTGTGGTACATCTGAGAGGTCACGATGCAGTCAGAGGGACATCAACACGCGTTGGTCGACTTATTCGCGTTGGTGGACACATAAGCCATTTTTTACTGTATTTTGTAGCATTTTTAAGACACTTTGGTGGTTCATATATCTACCAGAACTATTTTCTTTTGGAGGAATGTTCATGACTGTAAAAAATGAATGTTGTTTTTACAGTATAATACAGCTAATTTTATAGTAATAAACTATAAAATTTTTAATTTTACAGTAATAAACTGTAAAATAACGAATTTTACGGCACTAAACTGTAATATTGCTAATTTTACAATTTATAACCGTGCATTTTTACAGTTTTAAACTGGAACCTCGGCTGACAGTAACTGTTTTTTTACAGTATAATACTGCTAAATTTTACGGCGGTAAACTGTAAAATTTCTAACTTTATAGTAAGAAACTGTAAAATCATAGGTTTTACAATATATTATTGCGCATTTTACAGTTTTAAATTGGAACCTCGGCTGCCAGTATTATAATGTAAAAACAACAGTTCATGTTTTTGCAGTGTACACTGCTGGTGTCCGTTAAGAAGACTGCTATTGAGCACACGCCTTAGGCCTTTGTTTCCTAGGAGTGAAATCGTCGATCTCTGGCGAGGCGACGGTCACCGCCTTCTTCTGCGCATGCGTCTGAGCCGCAGATTGACGTCGCTTCAAGCCACGCTCCAATCAAACTGGTTCTGATTCCAGCGTGCAGTCGCGCCCGGCGTCGGCGACGATTGTCGCGTTCTAGGAAACCAAGGCTTTAGACGCCAGCTTTTATAATGGTGCCTGGCTAGAGCGTCAAGGACGTCAGAATGTAAGAGGGTATTGCTCTCAGTTGAATAACTTTTCCGTTTCTTCAACGACAGCTATTCCGTGCGAGTGAGGCGTCCACGTGTAAACAGGTCAATCCCGGCAGCAATTTTGGAACACCCCACCACACAACATAGTGACATAATGGTTTAGAACGCGATTGTGTAGTCTAGATTACCTCTAGTTCCTATTCAAGACTGTATGCCGACTTAGTGATATGTGAATTATGTGCTGTGGCTGGTGACACTCCCTTGCCTTCAGGAAATACCCAATACCCTTTTCCAGTAAGAGAATGCCGACCGGACACTGCTCGCGCTAGCCTATGTGTTCTAGAAGGTGTACAGATGCTTCCCTGGCAGCCGGTTTCTCCTGAATTTTGACCAATAGAACACATTTGGAATGTGATTGGACTCCTTTTGCATACCTTGTCACCTCCATGTTTAGAAGATTAAGTTGTACCAAATGAGACACAGGAACTGTAAAGTCCTCAGGATGTTGCTCCGTGTATCGCCGTTCACGGTGACCTACTGGCGACACTATTCCCGCTCTCCACTATGAATATCATTTTTATGTAAAGATTACTTTTTTTTTGTATCTATCTCTCTCTGTGTTTGCCATATTTCATCAGCTTCCAGTCTTGTTTTCTAGTCAACACTTTCTTGGTGTTGCAATTTCAATGTCATGTAGTGTATTTACTTTTTTTTCTTTTTAAATGAAAAATCAATCTGGACACTTGTGCTATATATATCTTAACTATCACAGGACGGGATCTAAAATTGCCTCTTTAACACAGTTCATGTAACGTTTATTTTGTTTATTTTGCCAGTTCTTATTAAGTTATAACTTAATTTTGTCATAATTGTTAAACTTTAAGTTCCTAAATATTTACGCAATAAAAATTTGACAAGCAATATACTAATGTCTAAACATCGGAAGGACCAAAAAAGGATCACTTCATTTTTTGTTGTAAGAGGAATAAATAGACGAATTCTTTCTTTCACCCCCCCCCCTTTTTTTTGTCTTTATCACACTATTATCAATATTGTACCAGTAATCACAGTATTTTTATTTCAGTTTTTAAAAAATGAAATACTACAGAAAACTCTACGGTTAAAAAGGACTCTGATGTTTAGTGCATTAAAATTAAAAACGTAACGAAGCTCAAGAAATAACCACGAATTATTTTTTCAAAGAGCAGAAAATATACATAATATTTACCCTAATTGTTAAAACATTGACTTATTTGATCTCTTTCGAACAAGAAAATTGCTATTCATATGCTTTTATAAATTGTAGGGTTTGCTGAAAAAATAAATAAGTTCTAAGCGGCGGAAAAAGAGCCATAACGATTTTCTTACACATAAAAGCAGAAGGATGCAGTTTTTCGTGAAATGTTGGATCGGGCAATAAAAAACCGACGCGTTTCGCAGCTCATGCAAAAACTGAACACTTGAGATTTTATTCAAAGTTAAAAAGAAAATATTGCGAAAAAAAATGGACAGAGATATTTTTCTCCGCAAAAGCTGAAAACAGTAAATTTCTGTTTTTCACGTAAATAAGAAACACTTTTGAATTGTTTGTGTCAACAGGACTACGTATTTGAATATTATTAATTAGACGATTTAAGTTTCGCCACTTTATATTTTGCTTTCAAACTTCCTTGTAGGTTTACATAATTAATGCAGATTACATTACACTGCTTTCTCACACTGAATTCCATATTTTGTCAAAATGTATTAACTATTTTTATTTTACTGGTTATTATAATTTCAGTTAACTCACAGGAAATAGTTTCTATTGCATAACCACATGTTCACGATTTTAGAAAAGCACTCAAAGAAAAATCTCTTTGGCTCAAATCATGGCTGCTCTCGAATAAGACGACGCGTTATCCCGGGTTTACTAGCACTAACCAGAAAAGTTTTAATAAAGCCACACAGCTTATCCGGACTTAACAGAAGTGGCTTTGCTAGTTTCACCAGTTGATCTGTCATGTCCAGACTAATCGCACACAAGGTCGATTAATAAATCCACGTGGTATTTTTGGTCAATCAAAAGTCAGCAGTTCAATTTTGAAAATCCATAAGAATGCTTGCGCGTATTCGTATAACCAAGTAACAGCGAAAACGTTCACCAGAAAAACGACATTAGAATCGACCAGGAAATAACCACTTCTCCGGTTAATTTTCGAGTTATCAACCGGACCAAGGTTAACTGGTAGTCATATTCAAACGCGACCATAATGTTTGTAGAGATCACTTAAGTTACAACAAGCAGGATATTCCATTACTCGGGATTACCTTGATGCCCCACTATAATTCAAATTACACTTAAATAATAATAAAAAAAAATATTTTAAGATTACCTTATGCATAGGTAGATTTGATTGAGAAGAATCAATCGTTTAAAACTTACAAACAAGTTTAATACATTAAAATGTTGGATACAGACAAAGAATGAACTAATCTCGTTTAAAATATGGGTAATCCCTCCCTAACCCAGCTATTTTTATTTTTTTTTTGAGGGGGAGGGTCAAGAAAGAGGTGGGTTGCTTAGTTTTTGTAAGGGTAAAGAGATGGTTTTATTTAGGTTGAATACACAATAAACTTTTATTTTTCAGAAAAAAAATCACGTATTCAACATTAATGATATGTTTGTTTCAAACGGGGCTGCGCATTTGCAAGTAACCAATTGCGGAATTTGAGGCATTCTCCAAGACCAGCAATCATTCTTTCATGTAGCACTATTATCGCCGAAGACCGTTACCACGATAATTTTGACGACCAGTTTCTCTACTAGATGGAAGCACCTGGGCTCTATTCGGTGCAGAACTGCACTAGGTTTTCAATTTTGCCAAAATGAAGGGTTTGGGCGTGAGAGGACAGCGTCTTAACCACTACACCACTCTATCGGCACAATAATGGTCTTTCTTACTTTAAATGTTATAATTCACAATTCAACTAATTCATGCATTCCGTTTTCTGACCCAATGTTAGCAAATATTTAATTTATGCTGTTAAATATGAAAATGTATATGGAAAAAAGTATTTTTATCATTCTTGATTTGTTATGCCAAACATAAGTCAGATCTAAGCTTTTTGGGTAGTATAAATTTTAATCTACAACCATAACATACACATTTTCCTTCATTTTTGGAAACTGATTTGGGTTACAAGATTACTTACCTATTTGCTGTAGATACTTCAGACTGTTAAATATATAGTTAATGCAGAGAATCTACTGCTATTTGAAAGTATGCCATTTAACGCATTTTTAGTTTCATGTGAATTTCAACTTTTTTTTTCGATACAGAGTTGGTAAACTTTTCTTTTAAAAGTTAATTATAAAAATCTTAATGAAACAAATCAGGGTTTTTATGCTTAGTTTAATCTACAGCAAAGGTAATTTTTAAAAACGGTTAACCCTAGTATTCACTTTCCGAAAAGGAATTTTTAAAAACCATAAATTTCTTTAAAATATGCATTAAAATATTTCACTTTTCCGATTTTCTCCACTTCTCTGTAACTTAATGATGCGCAAATCCTCAAATAATAAACTTAGGCATAGGAGAAAACCAAACAAAAGAACCGCAGCTGCTGCTCGAAATTTTCTAATTACGTCACTGTTAATCTTTCATTTAATCCCTCGTTCCTGAAATCCTTTTAACTCAAAATGACGCTTTCGTGAGGGTGTGGATTTATTCTTTTCTATTCCCATCCTAATTCGTGTCAAGGTACCAACACAAGTCACGTGACTTTGACCGACCCAGTGATCGATTCAGTTCTTGTGAACTCCCCTCAAGGCTCTGTCTCGGAAACTATAATGTTTTTAATAACCGGCATCAATCTTGTTAACTGAACGTAATCAGGTTGGAGAATCCTTGAGTTAAGTTTTCTAATAATATTCCGAGTTATTTTGCAGATGCGCTTCTGCATAGAGTAAAATGTGGTAGTGTTACTATCGATTTGGAGAGTTTTCACCATTGTCCCACCCTTGGCCTCATTTCCCATTTATTATTCTTTTAAGCGACTTTCAAGAAGCTAAAATTGTTTTAATTGAATTTAGGACGGAAAAGTGCTCTCATCAATTTGCCTTCTTGTCATTGAACTTATTCTTTAAAACTTGTTAATGAATATAAATTAAATATTTATTACTAAATGTATGAATTTTATGTTAATCACGTAATTTTGTTCGCTTATTAAAAATCAAAAGAATTTGATTACTGAAGGATCTAAAATGCTTTTTCTTTACTTCAATAAAAGTAATTCATTAATTATCGAGTTTAATAAAAAGGTATGCTCTTGTCAAAAGACATTTATTATAATGACAGATTCAATTTGTCTAAAAGCAGAGTAGCTAAAAGCTTTTATAAAGTTTTTCGTTACTCTAATTTATGTTTCCTTCGGCCTATGAGAATCTTGAGAAGGGATAAAGTGTTGAAATAAATAGATTGAAATCTATGTTGACAAGTTCTAAAATTTCTTACCATAGTGCAATCACTCAGTTAAAGTTAAATAGAAGCAAGAAGAACCACTTCGGCAAGTAAAGGTATTTTAGTGAAACGTTAAAGTTTTACAAAACAAAAGAAGTTTTACTGCTTGAATAGTCACAATTTTTAATACAAAAATGCATTTGTATTTTTAAATAGATTCTTTTAGATAAAATAGCATTAAAATTGTAGCGATAAAAATAATAAATTAGGAATGCAAACTGAATATTTTTCTAAAAAACTACAGTGAACTCTCACTTATGCGTTTTTTTCATTGGTCCCGGTTCATTCCAAAGTAAAATAATGATAATTTCATTCGTTTATGCATCGCTCTAAAGTTTAATATTTCACTTATGCGCCGATTTTTTTTTCTTACCATGTGCAAAACTTATTTATTTTTCTATGAAAAAATGCGCATGTTTCTACATTTTCCTCTTTGTTATTTCACATTACTGAAAGAATGCTTTCTCAGAAAGCATTCCTACAGCATGAAGTGTTTTTACTGTCATGTGGCAAATGCTACTATTTTTCCCGACGCTATGAGCATTTGAAATTGAAAATTTGCTTAAGTGTTCATTCACTGGTCTGTCTACCCTATTTCGAATATTCGAGAAAAAATGGGAACATAATGAAAAACTAATTTTCCTAGTATTCTTCATAAACTTTAACTCAATTTCATTGAGAGATAAAAGGTTGCTAGAACAATTTTAGGTGCATCGCCGATATCCATATACAGACAGACCTTACTCAACTTCGATTCACCTCTCCTATTCTCCAGTGAAATAAAGCTTACATAAAGCTCATCGCGAAAATTGCTTAATGTCTTTACCACAAAATCGCAGCATTAGAGAATAACCTCCCGATAGATATTTTGGATGACATGCAAGTCATTAATAAGGCTGCAATCTACTCATTTTGACCAGAAAAAAGTGTGATCGTTAAAATGAACATAAAAAAATTCAAAACATATGTTTTTAATTTTAAATAGTTTTTAATAAATGAGTTTTACAAAACTTTATTTAATCCTCGTGGGTCCCTCCCATTTCAGTTACACTCAAGACCCTTGGGATCATAAACGACCCCAAGGCTTTCTTTAATTAATTTATTATGATTATTGAATGTTACATGCATTATTTAAGTTCACACACTTTTTAATGCTAAAAAAATAAAAATAAAAAGACACAATAAAAGTAAAATTTAGTATATGCATTAAAAATTTAAATTTTAGAGCAAAACTTACAATAACTGTAGATTTATTTACAACTGTTACAGACCTGAAAAATCATCATTTTTTGCAAGTGAATTTCAAACACTTATGACATTTTTCGATGCTTTTTCTGTCCAGTTCTCTTGGATAAAAGTTGCAACGTCCTCTTTTTTTGGCATTCTGGGGAAGTGACCCCAAGGGTCTTGTGTGCAAAAAAAGGCAATTCGGGAAAAATAAAACACAGTAATAGCATTATTTTGAATAGAAAACTAGAAGAATAAAAGCCACAAAATGCCATTAAAAACAAATGGTTGATTAACAAGATATATTAAACAGAAATTGCGTTGGGGTCACATATGACCCCAAGGAACCCACGAGGGTTAAAACGAGGCGTGGTTTCTTTTGACATTAGAAATGACTTCTTGCTTTTTCAAGATTGTTAAGTAGCAATTTGGCTTATTTCCTCTCTATGCCTACTTTGGTTTTTTAAACGGCAGAGCGTAAGTAGCAGATAATTTACGATACTTCTTAAGGATACCGTAAGTATAACTATACCCTTAGTTGCGAGATAGGTAAAAAAATATCTACCGCAAAATAAATATTTAATATAAACAAATTAATTTCGAAAGGAATTTCAATTTGTTTCTATTCTTTAGTAATGAAATAAGAGAAAGAACTCGTTTTCATTTAAGTCAAATAAATATTCCTTCACTCTATCAAGCACTTTCGTTTTTGTTTTCCGCTTCACAATTGCTGCAAAATTTTTTTGGTAAGGAATTTTATTTTTAATTTAGGAAGAGTGCTAAGTATGCACTACTAGACATCGTCTTTTTTCTGAGGAAGCATGTGCAAATAATTCGATTGACTTTTTGATGCAGGAAAGCTTTTTAGCGAGTCGCTTTAGCGGGGAGTAGTTTGTTGAAACTTTTCTTGGTACTTTAAAGGCGAGCCGCCTTGGTGGCGAGTAATTTGTTGAAACTTTCCTCGCTACTTTAAAGGCGAGCCGCCTTGGCGGCGAGTAGGTTGTTTAAACTTTCCTCACTACTTTAAAGGTGAGCCGCCTTGGCGGCGAATAGTTTTCTCAAACTGTCTTCACTATGTTAATGCCCGTGCAACGCCGGGCCACGCAGCTAGTTAATACTATTAAAATCTGTCCGCGTCTGTCTGTCTTTCTGAAGCTTGAACTCCTCAAAAACCGCTGAGAGTAGAGAATCAAACATAGTACCATTCGATTCGAAATTTTCTAAGGAAGACAATGAGACCAACCGCGTAATTGTATGACGTTAATTAGCTGAGATATTAATTAAAGCGTGATTAAAATTTTTGCCCTTTTTAAAATTCCAAGACATTTATTTCTTTCCGTTGCCATTTTGAATTAAAACTTTAATTAAATTTCTTGCACTTTTCAAAATTCCAAGACATTTATTTCTTACTGTTGCCATTTAGAATTAATACGTTATTGAACTATTTAAAATTCCAAGACATTTATTTCTTACCGTTGCCATTTTTAATAAAAACGTTGGTTAAATTATTGAACTGTTTAAGATTCCAAGACATTTGAAGGGTTAGGGGGAAAAACCACGGTATTCACATTTGATTCATTTTGAGAAAAACGAAATTTAAACTTTACGAACTCATAAACTTCCCCAGTATACTTGTTCTAAAATGACAATAATACATGGACTACAGTGTTTTTTCACGAATATTGCATATACTAAACGAAATTACACTTATTTTTCTAACAGGTGGTAGCATCAGTTTAAATTCAACAAAAAGTGGACTACCGTGGTTTTTCCCCCTGACCCTTCATTTATTTCTTACCGTTGCCATTTTTAATAAAAACGTTAATTAAATTATTGTACTATTTAAAATTCCAAGACATTTTATTCTTACCGTTGCCATTTTGAATTAAAACGTTAATTAAATAATTGAACTTTTTTAAATGAAAGAGTTATTTTTTTCCGTTGTCATTTTGAATACGTGTTACAACAAAGTTCTAACAATTGTTTTTATTCTAATTAATGACTTATATTTTTTCTCTGGTACCATTTTGAAAATGTGTTTTTAAATAAAATTGCAATTGCTGTTTTTAGAAGGGACATTTTTTGGCTGCGATCTAAATATTAAAACAACTTTTTCGTTCAGAATTCTGCAATTAATTTTACAGGAAGAAAGCAGTTTGGAAATAATTGTTTTTGGTAAGGAATTTCATTTGTTATTTAGGGAGAGTGCGCAGTATGCGCTACTTGAGCATGTGCAAATAAATTCGATTGACTTTTTGATGCAGGAAAGCTTTTTAGCGGGCCGCTTTAGCGCGGAGTAGCTTGTTGAAACTTTCCCTGGTACTTTAATTACGAGCATCGTTGGCGGCGAGTAGTTTGTTGAAACTTTCCTCACTACTTTAAAGGCGAGCCGCCTTGGCAGCGAGTGGTTTTCTCAAACTGCCTTCACTACATTAAAGCCATTGCAACGCCGGGTCACGCAGCTAGTTTATAGTTTTTAAAAACTGAAAGGAAAACTTATAAATAAAAAAAAAAGTAAATGAGAAAACAGCAAGCAAGTTTTAAGCAAAATAGCAGTAGCAGCTTCCACCCCCGGAAAAGGGGGAGGGGTGGAATTGTGCACACACAGTATTTTTTTTAACATACCTATTCATTACTAAGTTCGATCAAAGCAAGTATCTCCTGGGCATTTCAAAATTCCTCTGTAAAATGTTATACACTGCTCAAAACAATTGAAGGATATTGTAAGTTTCCTATAAAAACAAGGGTTTAAACATTTTTTAAGAATTTTTTGTTTGCATAAAAGTTAAGCATAGAGTTACAAATGTAAATTTTGCTCATTTTCCAACTTCATAGTATGCAAATTTTGAGTTTGACGTCGAAAACGTTGCTTTAGCGGCAGCGAATGAAATTTCACTCTCACTTTACTATACGATGAGGCAGAAAAGAATGTTCGACGGTCTGTGAGAGCATTGTTCTAATGTGTGCCATGTCTCAACGAAGACATTTGACCGATTCAGAAGCTTTTAGAGTTGTTGGCAGACTAGAGGGAGGTCAAAAACAAGCCGAGGTAGCGGAAGCCATTGGAATTTCTCAAAGCGTAGTTTCCCGGGTCTGGAACCGTTTTCTGGAGACTGGAAGTGCTGCTCATAAATCAGGGCAAGGACGTAGACCGGCTACAACGCCCAATGAAGACCGCTACTTAGCTTTATCGGCTCGGAGGCACTGAAATATGAGTGCCACTCAACTGCAACGACAGTTTTGCTCGGCAACTGGCACCGGTGTTTCGACACAAACTGTGCGAAATCGACTCCACGCCGTTGGCATGTATGCCCGTCGACCAATAGTGTGTGTCAGATTAAGTGTGCAAGTCACCGTCGTGCCCGTAGAGAGTGGGCAACGGAGCACGTTATAGTTGGGGAAGAAATGAGTGGTGCAATATCCTGTTCTCTGATGAGTTCCGCTTTTCCTTTCATCCTGATAATAGGCGGGTTTTCATCTGGAGGGAAGTGGCACAAGAAATAATCCAGCATTTGTGCGCGAAAGTGTCAAGTTTGGTTGTGGAGGTGTGATGATATAGGCCGGCATTTCAATTGATGGTCGAACTGACCTCCATATCTTCCGAAATGGAACTCTGACTGGTCATCGATATAGGGATGAGATCCTCAGACCTATTGTCGTCCCTTACGCTGCAGCAATTGGAGATGACTTCATTTTAATGGACGACAATTGCAGGCCACATCGTGCTAACTTGGTGAATGATTTTCTTTTTGAAGAAGGAATTGTACGTATGGAGTGGCCAACGTGTTTTCCGGACATGAACCCAATAGAGCATGTTTGGGACATCCTAGGAAGATGAGTGGCTGAACGCCTATCACCTCCAGAAACTCTCCAGGCACTCGAAAGAGCTCTTCAGGAGGAATGGGGCAGAATACCCCAGCCCCTCATTAATACCCTCATTGAGTCCATGCCTCACAGATGTTTAACACTGCTAGCTGTCCGGGGAAACCATACCCCGTACTAAAAGTGGTTCTCTTCAAAGGAAACCCTTTTTTCATTTGTTTTTCTTATTATCAGAAAATGTGTTTTTTTCCTTTTTTTTTCCCTTTGGTACCCAAAGGCTGAATAATCTTTTTTTTCTGCCAAACTAATATAATTTTTATCTCTTATAGCTTACTACGTGTAGTCGATAATATATCAATCAACCAAAATGGTCTTTAGGTGCCAAATCAACTCAAAATCTCAATATCCTTTCATTGTTTTGAGCAGTGTATATTCCAGCCGTTTAGTATAGTTAGGAACATGCTTTACTGTGTTTCTCCATCAATCCGAACTTTTGCATTACTAACATGATTCAACCCTGACAAGTTCAGACAGTCGGAACTCTACTGCAGAATGTGCGTTCTTTTCAAAACCCCATAACTCTCGTACATTAATAGTTATGCTTCGTATTTTTTAGAAGATCAAATAATGCTAAAAGAAATCTATTTATGCAAGTAATATGCCAACAGCTCTTTCATGACATCCAGAGACCACAATCTCTAGGTGTCATAACTGGGCTGTTGGTATGATGCCTGTAGATCAGCCAACCATTCTGGCCTCTGGGAGTTAGTTTACTGCATATTCTTTGCATATAGTGATTTTTGCTAATTTAGAATACCCTTATATACTACTATTAGTTTTCAATGTAAGCTTTTACAATTTAACCTTTCATATTTCGGATGTCTCCAATAGTAAGGGCATTACTATTATGAATGGAATATAAAAGAAGAATATTAGTTGATTTGATTTTGCTTTGAAACAAAAAAAAGACACAATTTTATTAGTAGAATACATGTTCATTTTATCTATTAAACAAGAATCTATTTGACCTGAAAAAATACCGCGAAAACTTACTTAAGATTGATAGTCTTGTCCATATCCCTCTACTGCTTCCGAGTTTTTCAAGTCTATATATTTCACCGAAAATCAGCTTCATGCCTAATGGATGAATAAGAAAAAAATATAATACATAAATATAGCTAAGATAAAATGCGCAAAAGATTTTTCAACAGTCAGGTTCGTCTTCTTTACTATATCATTCTTTCTCTCTGATCCCTCCATTCGTTTCGCGAGCATGCATTTGAAATAAAGAAAGAGCCCAGAAAAAAAAAACCCTCTTTTGATCAATAGAGAGACGGCAGCTATAAATCTACCTAAATTCTCTTGTTTCATAAAAGAAATAACTGAATTGAATAAAGGGGATAGATTTTACTTGCGTTTGGCAATGTACTTCAGCAATGTTTGTTTATTCAAGACCACTCTCATGTATTGAGAAATGAGTAAATGTGGATTTCTGGCGACGTGAGTTTGAAATAACACTTTATAAATGAAAGTTTTGTAACTGATTCTGAGGAGCTTCGGAAAGAAAAAGGGGGACATTTTGCTTTCTGTTATGAATCTAGACATCTAATTTGAAAGTAACTGTGAAGTTATTATATTTGCAAACTTTCACAAAATATATGGAATCCTGATTCACTTTGCAATTTATTTTTAATTTGGACAGTTTGGGGCTGATAGATACATTAGATAAAAAGAAAAACATCATAAGTTAGGGTAAAACAATTTCTATACCTATGACATTGAATGCCTTAGCACTTTAACAAATACACTGGTCAAAATAATTAGGGGAGCACATGGTTTTAACAAAATTACGCACAGATGTATATCAATAAGTAATAAAAAATGAATCGTCAATAATTTAAAGCCTACCAGGAAACGGAAGAAGAAAACTTTATGTGCAAATTAAAGTTAATGACGTCAAAAACCAGAAAGAGGATATAAGTGCAGAAATCGGGATGTTGCAGAAACGTCCGTTTTATTGCCGCAACTGTGAAATTCAGTAGCGCAATAGTTTTTTTTTACATTTTTTTAGGAGACCTGGTTACTTGAGAATGTCCCAACAACGTGATTTACCGGAATCAATGCCGTGGCATGTTATAGGCAGGCTGGAATCCGGGCAAACACAACGTAGTGTCGCGGATGATGTTGAAGTCATCAGAAGTGTTACAATGCTGTGGAATCGATTCCAAGAAACAGGAAATCTTAGACGTCAAACAGGGTAAGGTCGGCCATGCGCCAGTACAGCAACTGATGACCGGTATATACGATTAACAGCTCGTCGAAACAGAATAGAGAGTGCTACATATCTGCAAAGTTCTTGGCAATAGGACAAAGGGTGTCCAGTCAAACAGTACGTAGTCGACTTCATAAGCGAGGTTTATATGCACGTAGGGGGACCAATGGTCTTCATTTTTTTGACCCCACACCACCGCGTGACCCGAAAAAGATGGGCTGCTGAACATCGAGATTGGGAGCAACATGATTGGAGCCTAGTGCTGATTACAGAAGGGTCTCGATTCAGTCTGGAGAGTGACACCGGACGTGTTCTGGTAGGGAAGGAAAGGGGCACTCAAAATAACGCTGCATTCGTTCGTGAAAAGTCACAAAACAGACGAGCTGGTTGGATGGTATAGAGTGGAATCAGCATAGGCGAATATATGGACCGGCGTATCATTTGGAATGGCACTTTGGCGAGCCGAAGGTACGCAGATGAGATACTGAGACCTCATGTCATCCCTTACGTTGGAGCTATTGGAGATTAATTTGTTTTGCAAGACAATAATGCTCGACCGAAGAGAGCTCGTCTGGTGGAGAACATGCTTGAAGCTGAAAAAATACAGCGTATGGTCAGCGTGCTCTACTGACCTAAATCCAATCAATTATGTTTGGGCCATGCTCGGACGATGAATTGCTGCGAGGCCAAGGTCGCCTGTTACTGTCCCAGACTTGGAATTTGCAATTCTTGAGGAGTGGAACAGTGTTCCCCAAAGTCAGATCGATAACCTTATCGTATCCATGCCAAACTGGTGTGCAGCAGTCTTAGCTTTTCAAGGAGACCCCACGCCTTATTAAAACTCATGCATCATGTCTAAACAGTACCTTTTTAAAATATTTTACATGTAACCAAACTGTTGCCCTAAATCACTTTTTCATGTTTTTTCCACATTTTCAAAGAATTAAAGATTAAATCCAAAGTTTTTACGTATTTTTTTCTGTATTGCCTATTGATACGTGTGTTCTATCCATTGTATGTCAATATGTGGCTGTCTTGCATGGTTTTCTTCACTTTTTTGCTTGCTCCCCTAATTGTTTTGAGCAGTGTATAACAAAATACGGACTTGTTTGTCCCGAAAAAAGTTTGAAACATGATTTTAAAAAATAACTCGAGGTAGCTAAATCTGATATTGGGGTCAAATTTTACTCAAATTTTCCAATTTTGACATTTACTGGATTAAAAATTAGTGTATAACGATACGTTGGGCTCAGCATAAGGGACAAGCCAGAAATATTTAATGTATCTTTTAAGTGCTTAAAAAACGAACTACATTAGATCAATTTTATGCGAGGACATCAAATTTAATATTTTAATTGAAAAATAATATGCCTATTTAAATAACGACTACCAGACAGAACGTAAGCATTGAGAGGCATAAGTGCAAGCGCTAAGTTGCTAACTATAATATTCACAAGTCAAGCTATTAAAAGACTGTAAATTAGAAGTAAATTAGGTCTTTAGGAAAAATATTTTTAACAGAAAAAGTTTATAAATAAAAATATTAATATCACGTCGAAGGCCGATTTCTCTAAACTGCTTGAAATATGCGAGTTTTCAAAACTAGTAGTAAACGAATGCAATTTAAAGAACAAGTTTCTTTACTGAATAAAGAAAAAAAAAGTAACCTTTACATAATAAAGAAAAATATTCTTAGAAAAAGTTTATAACAATATGGAGAAAATCTCGTATCTAGTACTAGTTGTGAAAGTTTTGTTTAGAAAACCTCTAACGATAGAAAAAAATAGACAATTTTTATGTGCTTAAGAGTTTATGCAGTATCGAAGTATTAAAAAATTCGAAAACAAATGTAAACTATTTCGCATAATATTGCAAATTAAAAACAAAATTGCAAATAGTTTTTAAACATCAATTTTATTTGTGGCTTTGTGCACGAAATACTTCTTGCATCCAAGTTTTCCTAGTAAAGCGACGAAGTGTAGTTACATTTAAAGCTTCAGAATGCATAAAATATAGGACATTATCAAACCAAGAAACGAATTAAAAATGCTTCATTCATCAATTAAAATGGTCATAAGCGTTTAAGTGGTAAATTTTATAAAACATTTTAGAATATGTTCCAAATATACTTCGTACGGTTTCCAATTATTCTATCGTTATTTTTGTACTACATTTGTAATTAGCGGGCTCATCAAAGAGAAAATAATTGAAAATCATTACATTATCAGTAAACTTCCAATTGTAGACTGATTTAATTAGCAATAAAGTGGCTTTTCTTATGA
Organism: Uloborus plumipes; assembly: GCA_038373865.1. Classification (NCBI taxonomy): domain Eukaryota; kingdom Metazoa; phylum Arthropoda; class Arachnida; order Araneae; family Uloboridae; genus Uloborus; species Uloborus plumipes. The sequence continues at coordinate 60,927 of JAXGGA010003279.1, read as the reverse complement.
TTTTATTTTTTCCGATTGCCTTTTAAAATTACTGATTTTGCCAAAAATATTCGAGAGTCATTTGTTTAAATAATAATTGCAGTTTCTCGACATGAAAAACCAAGATGATTTTTAGAATATTATGATAAATCAATAGAAACCCTTTAAACACTTTCCACTGATAATTATCCCATGCCATCGCGTAATTTTAAGGAAAAAACAAAATAATTTTTGTTGCGTTAACAAACATTGGAAAGCAGATTTTATGATTTGAAATACGTGTGAAACGAGGATTCAATTCAATTTCTTTGTTCTTAAAATGTTCACCTAAGGACTGTAAATAATTACAATTCATAGAACCCCCCCCCCTTTCTAACCTGTTTTAACACTTATATTTGATTTCTAATCCTTTAAATGCCGGTCACCTTGTCTAGTGGTCAGAGCAGTCTGCCTAAGATAGTGTGGCCCCGGGTTCTAGTCCCGGCTTGGGCATGGATGTGCTTTCTCTCTCCTGTCCTTGTCCTTTCTCTGTGTGAATGTGTTGTTGTGAAAGGTTGCCTACCCTATAAACGGGTACCTATGGTATGCGTGTACTGTGGAAGTCGGACTTCACACCAAATTACGGTACAGTTGGAAAAGTGAAGCAGCGCACCCCAAATTGCCAGCCTGGCTGGCACACGACAGAAGAAACCTTTAAGTATGTTGTTTGATTTGTAGCAATTAAACCTATGGAAAGCTTTTTTACAGTTTTTTTTATTAGTAATGTGCACAAGGATGCGATTGTGCAATCGCGTTAGCACAAATATGTTTACTTCAGAATTTCTCTCATATCAAAATGCTTAAATTTATAAAGGTGTTGTTTATTTTTAAATGAAAAGTAATACTTTAAATGAAACACAAAAAATACATTATGTTTTTGTTACGTAAGGCGTTCGAGTACCCAAGCCCGAATAGATTAATCTACTTGATTTAAGGCAGAATGGGTGCGGCTTCTCTTTTTACGAGTATCATTAAGGTGGTAGTCTGTTTTAGCTCAACACACTTGCCATACGACATGATCATAGAGCAGGCAGCCATTCACACCACACTTTCACACAGAGAAAGGACAAGGACAGGAGAGAAGGAAAGTAGGTCCATGTCCGAACCGGGATTCGAAACCGGGACCTCCCATCCCAGACAGACTTTTCTGACCACTAGACAAGGTGGTCGGCACATGCATCATGTTCTTATTTGAAGTGACTTACTTAAGAACTTTGATTTAAAAGCATTTTCTTCATGATTTCCTACTCTAGCTGTTGATTTAACTTTTTCCAAGCACCTTTGTATTGTTTTCTAAATCAATTAAAGCGCGTTGTCAAAGAAATGCTTTAACTTGGCACAAGCTTCTCTCTCTGGGTTTTTCAGAATAATAATCTTAACATACTCAAAACAAAACTAACATACTAGAATATGTTTTCCAATAGTTAAAGTTCTACTTAATTTTATTAAGTCAGTAAATCCAAAACATGCTTCATCTTCACTCTAAATTCCAGTTTTTACTTAGTTGGCAAAGAAGTTCAAGCTGAAGTTCTCTAAATATATTTTCTGACATCTCAAAATAAATGGCTACTGAGAGATAAGAAACATCAAATCAAGTCAATAATACTAACTTCAGAAAATTAATTGCCTTACTTCTGTACTCACGCACACAAATCCAATTAGATCTTATACACGCATGAAGAAGGCAATGTTCCACTTCAGGTACTAGTTCTTGTAATTAAACCTCACTCACTGCCATTACAGGAACGCTTTAACTTACAGTATATTGGTGAATTTCTCTTTGATTTTAACACTTCAAGTAGTTTAACATTTAACTAAAACTTCGTTGAAAAATAAGTTGAAAAATATGTATGAAATAAAGCTAGGGGAAAATGCTAAAATACGAGCTTTTTTTTTAAATTTTTATTATTGTTTTATTTTTTTAAGTTTCACAACATATTCTAAGTAATCTCACGATAAAGTATTTTTAAAACAAGAGACTGAAGTCTTAGTTTTTATAATTGCCGCAAAATAATTTTGTGAAATATGTATGTACTTCTGATAAAGCTTTGCTAACACTATGTTCGTTATTGAGCGACATTAAACCTTATGTACAAATCTAACATGGGATTAAGAGGCTTTTTCAAAATTTATACAAGTAACAGCATCACAATTCCTTTAATTTTCCTTCATTAAACATGCAATTACACTCTTTATAAGAAAAATGTACACTTTCGTATTTTTTACTGTCAGACATTGCTTTGAAAACTTTTTTGCCACCCTAAAAGTAACGAATGGTTCCTTTCCATTACACATTACAATTTTGAAACTCCACTTCTGTTTTTCAAACATTTGAGAAATTTTCAAAATGTTAAACTAACCATGAAAACAAATAATACAGCAAAAATGTTCAAAAATAAAACTTCCAAAATAATTCTGTACCTCAGAACCAGACTAACGTAAGTCCATTTTCGTAACTTTTCAGTAGAGGGCGAAATTGCAAGCAAACAATTGCAAGCAAACAATTGCAAGCAAACAAGAAGCAAGTTATAAGTAAGTACATGCATAACAAAATTCTCGTATCAGGTATTGTACTTTATGCAGCCTTTCGCTGTTTTTTTCCCTCTTTTCTTTTGTTTTTTAAAGCACAAATACTGAAAGCGCTAATTAAGAATGCTACGATAAAGATAAGTCTGAAAGAGAGTCAACTTTAGCCGATGGCAGTTTAGATCTTCAGGAGACTGCGTAATCGGAATTGCTCATCCCGAAATCTTTGATGGGGGTCCGTTTTGCAAAAAAAAAGGAGAAACCGAAGCCTACATTTGCTGGTATAAGTAAAGTTTTCCTAAATAGTACACTAAAAAAAATGCTGAGCGTCATAGTTCTGAACGTCATAGCAATACTATACCCTACACTTTTTAAACAATTTAGTTTTGGATTTCGAGTATGAGACTGATTTTTATTTTATAATTATTATTACACACCGCATTATCTCTTTTTACTGTTTTGGTTGGATTGTGATTTTTTTTTTCTTTTTTTGATAGGAACATTGAAGGAAAATTGTCTAAGGTCATAGAAGAGGTTCTTCCCTCTTGGTTTTTAAGCTTTGTCACAATCCTACAGCGGTGAAGAACTTGCTTCGTATGCCGTAAGCCGTGTGTTGAATACCCACCTGTGGCCTTGGTGTTATTTTCTTCTGTTTGTAATGCTAATTCTGTTCTGACTAGTGCTATCTATGCCATGTAGTACTTGATGTGGAGCATGTTACAGGCATGGTAAATACCTGTATAATTTCAAAAAATAAGCTTTTGCTAATGTAGTTTTTGTTATTTCAATAACAGAATTTATGTTCAGGATATTTATGGGGTAGTTAAAACTAAAATATTGAAACAATAATTGAAGCATTTATTTGGAAAATTTGGAATAATAAAAGTTATACTGTAAAGCATAATAATAATGTCTTGCTATACTCCTTTTCACTTTTCCGCTTCTTAGAGCTCTTTCTTGTAATACTAATAAATACGTATGTTTCATGTTTTTTTTTACTTGATTTAAAACTACAACTTTCAAAGCATTTCAATAACACTTCCTGTACAAAAAAAATGAAATTTTGAAAAAAAAAAATGCAATTACATACGGCAAAACTTTTTTAGAAATGATAGAAAAATAACTACGCTAGCAAAGTTGTTATCACAGAACCAAATATCGCACCATCCAAAATTTCTCTAGACGGGAAAATTATTTCTGAAGAAAATTTCCGCTAGTCTATTCTCAGAAGAATTTCAAAGACATACGGGGAGAAGAAAATGTTTCAACATTTGGAAAAAGCGAGAAAAGTAGATGCAGTTATGTGTTAGAAGTATTCCCTTCAGAGAATATTTTCTCGGTTTGAATCCGAAAGAGCTTTAAACAAACCATGACCTTTCAGATAACGGATGAATATCATAGTCACTGTTACGGTTGGAGTCCGCCGCTTACTTTCTCAATAGAGTGTTTAAGCAGTATAAACTGTTATGCACAGGCAAAAAAAGATAGTGTATTTAATGTAGATGTAGGAAAACATTTAATTACTTTATCCTTCAGCACAACTTTTGTATTTATTTGTTATAAGACTGCTTTTCGCTCATTTCTTATTGACTACAACAGTAGCGGATTCTTTGTCGCTATCTTTCTGCTCGCAGTTTTGGTTCTATATAATTTTACCAACAAACCCTTATGTTTACCCATTGGCCATTATGGCCAATGGTTAAACATAAGTATGCTTCCATGATTAAAAAAGATGAGACAAACCTGCAAACTTGGGCTGTCATATTTTGTGAATTTTGGTAATATGGTCTGTGTATTTTTTAAAGCAATTCCGAAGATATTCTTTGCTGTTTCGCATCACGCGAGGATATTTTTCAATTTAAAAACATTAAAACTCTGTAGCAAAACAGAAAATAAAAAAAAAAGAAAAACATTTATTAACTTTTTGATTATTGGAAATTGGATCTTTTTCGTGGTAACACTTGTAAAAACACTAAGTAAGTTAGTTTTAAAATGCTGTACATACATGTATGTTTGTTAGATAAGTACATACTTTATGCCTTAGCAAAAAGTATCCTCCTTCCTACGTCCAGACGCGGTCGTCAGTTTACAATCAGTCTGCGTCAATCTACAATGCAGGGTGAGCATTGTATTAGCTTGTGATCTAAAGTGTTGTCAAGATGTTCTGAAATCAGAACGGAAGTTGGAGAGAAAAAATTAAGTCGTATAGTACGACACACAACTATGATATTCTTCTAAAACCTTGCACGGAATCGGAATCTGCACTGCCTCATAGAACAATGGCAAGGTCAGTAGAAGCCTTTCATGAAGGACGTCAAAGTGTAGCAGACATGCATCAGTCAGGATTTGTTCAATCGATGGAGCTTTGAAGTGCTGTACTATCTTCCATAATCCCCAGACATAAACCAGTGGGCGATTCCACCGTCATATGTGTGACAATTTGGACATTTTTACGTTACAAATCAATAGGGACTGAAAATTGAAAATATGGTTGATTTAGTGAAAGTATTTTACTTGTATAATTAGCTAATGAGAAAAAAAAATCCCAGTTTTCTTAATTTTTTTAATTATAACTTTCAAAATCAAGTTTATTAGTCATTTGAGGGACTTTTGGAAACCATCTCTACAGCCCTCAATTCCAGCAATATATCTTCTAAATTTACTGTTGTTTTAAATCTACACTTATATTTCCTCAGGCCCGTCCTTTCGGGGTTCAGGGGGGGGGTCAATTGCCCCCTACCCCGAGTTTGGGAAATCAATGTATTTACTTGTAAGTAGGCGTAGTTTTTGGCATACTTGGCAATTTTACATTGTGTGTACACCATTTGCCCCCCCCCCCCCCTTGAAAAAATTCGAAATGACTGGCCTGTCTTTCCTTAAAAATGCATTTTATTGTTAGTTTGGAGAAAGAAACAAATAATGGGCTATTCCACAGAAAATAAAACGTTTTGTCCCTCAAGTGACAGGTCTATAGTTTGTTTCAGATGTTTAATTAGAAAATGTAATGATCAAAAAAGAAAAAAAAAATCTTTGAAATTACGCATGTATGAATTCTTGTTTTTTCTTTCTTTTTTTCTTATTTCTCGTTTTTAAATGAAATACAGATATGTTACGTCTGGAACAAGTCTATTGTATGTGGGGGGGGAGGTGTAAAATGACCCCTCTTTGACTTTGGGTCATTCCATGTCAAGTGTACGAGGGGTCCCCACTCGACCCCCTCCGATTTTGATGAAAAATTTTTTGGACGTACGTATAAGAAATTATAGCTCCATAAGCCCTATGGTTCAGCCAATATGAATTATTTTAAAAATGCCTCTTTTTCGTGTCGTTAAATGACCAAAGCGTCAAGTTTGTGCTTTTATTGCTCGCGACCTAAGACGATTATCAGGCTCAAATTAGGTGATTCTGATCACTGCAAAAGTTAGAATAGCCTACTTGTGTAAGAAAAGCTCAATGCACTGTAGATTTTTTACAATTTGCTGTCAAAATTGGTAAAAAATCGTATTTTGGCAAATTTTGACCACACGTTATCAGCTTGTATCTGCTGAGAGAATGACTTTCTGAAGCTAATTCTTTTCTCGTTTGTAGACTATTAGTATGTCCAAAAGGTAGCGAGTGGCATCTTGATAGCTCAAAAACTTGCTGAATTATGCGAGTTGAAATTCGAGTTAAAATTTCTATTTCAATTTTGTCTTAATTTCAAAGTGCAATATCTCAAAAAGGTCATCTTGAATTTCAATTTTCTTTACATCATTGGAAAGAACACACTTTTCTTAACTAAAAAACGTTACTTTTGCTTTTGAGACAAACCAGTTTCAAGGGACTATTGCAGATCAAAAATGTGTACGTCATTCCATGTGAAATCAAAATAAAAAAGACATAGACCTTAAAAGTTCATGTCAATTTGTTCTACTAAAATTTACAGGAACTATAGCACTTATGTTCTGATGAAAAAAAACCTTTTTTTAGATATTTTTGAACTTTAGTTTTTGTGTGCGCATCCGTAAAAACTCAAGAAATGGCAAAAAATAAAGTTTCGTTTAAAAAAAAATATCTTTGTATCGCTGCTATAAGAGCTTGAGTTTTTTTTTTATGCGTATTTTTAAAGCTCTTGAAACAGAATTTCGGATGATATGTCACTTGGCAATGTTGTAAGGTGATTAATATTTCAAGGTCATAAAAAGCATTTTCCAATTTTTCTTTATGGGCAAATTGCAATCATAGGCTGAATATCCTAGACACATCCTCGGCAGTATAAATAATGGATTTTCAATTACATATTTTCATCACTATTGTATCATTACATGCGAATTATGATCGTTATTCGAAGTACATCTTATTTGATTCTCTGTCTTTAGAAATAACGCGCAGTTATTTTGAATGTCAATCAATGAAAATGCCTTAGTTAACAATACTGCATATTCGAATAACATTGATTCGCATTCAAAATTACGGCGGTTTATTTCTAAGAGACAGGAGTCAAATAGAGTTACTTTCGAATAACGTCATGCATTTCACTCATCGAAAACTTATTGCTTTTAGAAAGTTTGGAGTTGCATGAAATTTTTTATCACATACACACTATATTAATTGTTTTATTTATTTTTTTATCTCATTTATTAATTATTTTTATTTTAATTTTTTGAAAAGGAAACAATGCTTTTTATGACCTCTAAATATTAATGAAACCTTGCAAAGTGACATATCATCCGAAATTCTGTACCTAGAGTTTTTAGATAACTCCTAGAAAAGACTCAAGCTCTTATAGCAGCGATAAAAAAATAATTCCTTTTGTTAAAAACGAAACTTTATTTTTTGCCATTTCTTGAGTTTTTACAGATGCGCACGCAAAAACTAAAGTTCAAAAATATCTAAAACAAGTTTTTTTTCATCCGAACATAAGTACAATAGCTCCTTTACATTTTATTAGAGCAAATTGACATGAACTTTTAAGGTCTACGCTATTTTTTTTTTTTTTATTTCACGTGGAATAACCACACATTTTTGATATGCAACATCCCCTTGAAACTGGTTTGTCTCAAAAATGAAGCCAACGTTTTTTATTTAAGAAAAGTGTGTTCTTTCTAATAATGTAAAGAAAATTGAAATTCAAGATGACCCTTTCGAGATTGAGACAAAATTGAGAAAAAAAATTTTTGACTGGAATTTCAACTCGCATAATTCAGCAATAATTTGAGCTATCAAGACGCCACTTGCACATCTTTCGGACGAACTATCAGGCTACAAACGAGGAAAGAATTCGCTTCAGAAAGTCATTCTTTCAGCAGATACAAGATGATAACGTAATTTGCCAAAATACGATTTTTTACCAACTTTGGCAGCAAATTGCAAAAAATCTACAGTGCTTTGAGCTTTTGTTACACAAGTAGGCTATTTTACCCTAAACAGTGATTAGAATCACCAAATTTGAGCCATATAATCGTCTTAGGTCGCGAACAATAAAAACACAAACTTGACGATTTGGTCATTTTTTTTTCAAGACACGAAAAAGAAGCCTTTACAAAGTAATTTATATTGGCTGAACTATAGCGCTTACGGAGTTATAATTTGGTATGGCTTCATGCAAGTCTTATACGTACTTCTAAAAAAATTTTCATCAAAATCGGAGGGGGTCGAGTGGGATTTTCTCAAAATTTGGGACACTTGACTTGGAATGGCCCCTTTGTCTTTAAGATGACTGACCAAATTCTTGGCATTTGCTTCAGAACTGTTCCGGAGATTGTTGCAGCAGTATTAAACCACTCCATTAAACTATCAATAGAAACGATTCTGGTGCAGATGTCCTACAACTTCCAAACTTTTGAAAATGGGTTGCACCCAATGCTGGTGATTATATTAAAGGACGGTAAAAATAGGTATCTTGTATCGCTTTTGCATGACATGTAAGTAAATAGTTGTCACTATTGAAAATCCAACCTTCGTATTATGCATCTTGATTGCTAAAAAGCTGAAGAGTTTGAAAATAAAGGATGGAAGATACACTGACGCCTTTATTTTTAATGAAAAATACCAAAAAAAAAGCCTACATTTTAATTTTGGGGCATTTTTAATTGTTTCTTATCAAGTATGCACTTTCAAACCTTATACACTCCCACCGCTTCAATGAAGTATTTTAAGCAACTCATAATTTTAATGCATGCACTCCTTCTCATTTTCCTTTTAATATTACCAATCGAGTTCTTCTGGGTATAAAATTCAGCAATAGTATGTCTCCATTATTGTCCTTTTCTGTTTTGTTTTCTTTTTCTAATTATTTAAATTTCGCTTCTTGGATGTTGTCATTAATGCAATCAAACTAAAAATGTCCGAAAGCAATATTCAACTAATGTTTTTGGCTCAGTAATAGACGTTTCTTATAAGATCATTATTTATGAAATAAGAATTTAACGTATTTGGAGTCTTTAGTTCTGTGTTTTGGGATTTTAAGAAGCAAATGATTGATACGTCTATTAATATGGAATTATCCTCAAGCAAGAACGCAAAAAGAGAACGAAAAAAACAAAAAACAAGGTCTGGAAAGTGCACTCTGATTGACAATTTAAAAGCAGAGTGGTATCACTCCACTTTACTTTACACAACCGACAGTTTTACTCAAACTCATTCGTTTAAAGTTACGTAAAAAATATGTATTCCCTCTTTAACAATTTTCGCAATTCGCCGTTGCTCATATAAATTTCATATAACATATTAGTGACAATCTGACAAAAAGCAAACATTTGGGCGAGGAAACTCTTTTTGTATTTGAAGACATTTATTATTTATAAATGTCTTGGTAAATGCGTCAAGCTGTAAGAAATATCACGAGTAAATACCTCATCAAGTTTGTTCGAAAATAAACACTGCAGACAGAAATAAATAGAAAAATAAATCCAAATCCTCTTAGCCTCAGTTTCAATGATTTTCTATGGCTGTTAGTTTCGCTTGCTATATTGGCATTTCGTAAGGCTTTGGAGTAAACAAATCTAAGCTGTTTTAAAAGAGAGTAGTATCTGAGTTTTTTACTTTCAATCTGATTTTTAAGATGCAAATATTGACAAAATGTGAAAAAAAGATGTTAGTTCTTAATAATGTTTTTATTTTAATGTGTATATTCTTTCCGAAACATAATCTAGAGCTGTTTGTCAAAATGTAAATTATGTTATGAATTCCGGAATTACCCTAGTACAATAGGACTCCAAAACATGTAGGTAAAATGTAATAGTCATCAGACACTTCAACGAAAGCATGACTGCATGTTTGAATTTTCAAAAAAAATCGCAATTTTTTAAGGCATTTACAATTTTTTTGCAGGAAAAGAATTTAAAGGGTGTGCCAAATATTGTTTTAATCCGCCAAGAAGTATAACTTTATACAGCTGTCGAACAATCAAGCAGATTATTATATAAACACTTATTTTACGAAAATGCACTAACGGTTGAATGATGTTCTCAAAGCAGAGTTGAAATCCAACATTATTTAATCAAAAACGTGAATCCAATAGCAATAGTTTAATTGGTTCGCAGTTATTAATTGAAAGCTGTCCAAACGGTCATCAGATTCAGTTCTGGTACAAAATTTAATACAGTCAATCGGAACTATTTCATGAATTAAGTATCATCAATTATAGAAATAAATAGGTGAAAATCTATATATTGCGAATTAATTTAATAATCATTCTGCGGAATTATAGCTAGATAGATTATTGAACTTAAATGGGCACTGCATTGATGGTTATGGGTGAGACGTGGTTTAGTGTTTTCGTGTAATAACGCTCTTTGATATGGAGATTTCTGTTCACCTTAGCAAAAAGTGGACTTTAATGAGGTTTCCTTACATAACCTTGCAATTGTTTTTTTTTTAATTTGTTAAAAGTTTAGTTTTAAAATTATTTGTTTTTAGTGGGTTTTGATAGTCAATAAGCCTTTATCTACTTGTTTTTTTAATATGTACTGGAAAGTATATTGAGATATTAGAATCTTAAGTTTGTGCCCAAACTTGGAACAATGTCCCAAGTTTGGAACATAATTACAATTTCTAAAATTTATGAATAAACAATTCAGGCTGAATTAGTTAAGTGCGAAACGAATGTGCACAAATAAATAAAAAATATACAGCGGAGAATAAATAAATGTAACCCAATGCTGTTTGGTTAATGTAGATAACCAAAGCAAGTTGTTACTTAAAAATCGCAGATTATATTCAAATTAATTAAAGTTATTCACTAAGCTGAAGCATCAAAGTTTAACTCACATCACCTCAAAATATTTCTATTATTTTATCCCGTGACACCATTTATTTCTTACTGGTCACTTTAACATCCTTCAAAGCAAAATTCTTCATGACGGCACAAGTTGTCCGAAGTATGAAAACGTGACTATTTACGTTGATAGCTGTAAGATATTGTACTCGAAAGCAACAAGTGCATAACATATTACAAACAGTAGTTTTAAGAATATTTTGACATGCACAATTACACTGAAAAAATAAATGAATTCATCTTATTTTATTAAACCTTCGATACTCATAGCAACTATTGTGTTATCGCAACACAGTTTGCAGTGTGCAGTCAAATGAACAGCTATTTTGACATTTTTCTATTCATTAACCCTCCGCGTACGGCTCCCGCGATTTCAGCGGGGTATCAGTTTCGTCCCGGACTACGGGCCACGTGAGAATCGCGGGCGAAGAATTTTTCTCCCTATTTCAATACGGATTGCGCTATTTTCCCGTGTAGGTTAAAAAAACATCATTTGATGCTTATTTTCGCTGCTAGATATAATTCTTGGATTATTTTAAAACAGTTAATAAATATGTGAATTGTAACATATGTAGATAAAGAAAATCTAAAAAAATCGCCCCGTATTTCAGGACCGGAAAGTATAAAAACTGAGCCGTACGCGGAGGGTTAATGGAAATAAAATATATTAAAAAATAATTAAGCTTTTTAAAAGATTGTTTCAAACATTTATTTTCATTTCGGTAACGAGTTGTGGGCAGAGTTACGAAGTTGCATTCAAAATGAATCCGTTTTCTATGCATTCAAAAAGAATAAAAGTGCTAAGCCAAAGAAAATAAATAGTAGACATATTTTTGCATGTAATTGAAATGCCAACAGTATAAAAAGGATTTCTAAGCGCTCAAACTCGCAAAAAACCCATATATATTTAAATGAATTCCTCTTTCTCACACGTTCCTCTTTTCTAAACTTTTGAAAACACTCGTAAACAAAGCATGACCTTTTCAAATGAAGTATTTTATGTATTTCCCTGATTGTTGACTCCTTTTACTATGTAAAAACTCAATTCTTTCAGGCATTAGATGTGTCTTTCAGGCATTAAAAAAATTCCGTTGCTTTATTTTCTTAAATTTCTCCATCTTACTTTTAACAAAAAAAATCAAACTTAATAGCTTTCTTTTTCTTTTTTGAAATCAAAGTGTAAATTACAAGGACATGTTTTTGTGTGAACTACAGAAACATGTTTTGAATTTTTCGAGCATAGCACCATAAAGATCGCAGCTTGCTATGCAAATTGCTTGCCTAAACTTATTTTAAATATTCAAGTCTTTCTGAAGCAGAAACTGTGTGAAATAATTGTACGGCAAAGCATGTGAAACGCATGTTAAATTTTAGATTTAGGGGACTTGGAGAAATCACAAATGAATTGGTGAAGTCAAAGAAGGTTCTCGGAAACGGCACATTTCTGCTTCACACATTTTAGTAATCTTTCACTGATTAAAATAAAAATTTTGCAAACAAATATGTTTTTTTTTTAATAGGCTGGTGGCGTGGTGGTAAGACGTTGGCCTACCACGCCGAATATCCGAGTTCCGACCTGCGGTGGCCAGTCAGTGGATTTTCGTAATCCAGAAAAATCCTCAGCGGTCATGTCGTATTATCATGCGGCATGTAAAAGATCCCTTGGCTTATTCGTTTGGCTTTGAATATCCTTTGACAAAATTAAATTCCTAGTACAGTTTTGCATCGAAGAGAGCCCAGGTGCCTCCACCTGACGGTAACTGGGCGTCAAAATTATCTGTGCCAACGCATCACAGCGCCTTAATGGCGGCACATGCAAAGACTGAAATGATTTATCGAGGGGGTTGCACTGGGTCTGAAAAAGGTGTGTAATCGCTTATGCAGCATTTAATGGAAAGAAAAAAAATGTTTTTAAAAACGCAAGAAAAATGAAGATGCCATTTGTTCATTATTTGTTATATGTCTTCTCTTCGGAAATCTAAACTTTCCTTTGTTAATATTTTAACATGTTCCAGGTGGTTTGGGGTCAAAATGTCGCGGGCCAAAATGTCGCGGCCAAAATGTCGCCGAGCCAAAATGTCGCGAGCCAAAATGGGGGGCAGAGGGGGGTCAGGGTCAATTCAGGGTCAGAGGGGGTCAATTAAAATACAGTCCCCCCAGGGGGACTGTATTTTAATCGACCCCCCTCTGACCGCCCTCCCCCAATTTGGAATTCCCCTCCCCCAATTCGGAAGGACGGGCCTGCATCTAACTGCATTTTAATTGAACTTTTACGTTTTCTTCGGCGCTTCTATATTTTAATTCCTCAAATGTTTAAGAAAATTTTATTTTATTTTATTTTTATTTATTTCTTTTTTTTAGGGTGAAATATATTCAAAAAATCATGCAATATAAAAATGAAAGCAATAACCAATGAAAAACCTTGTGCCACGAAAATAGCCCGAGAACGAAGGAAAAATAAAAGAATGGACGACAGATATTGAGATCTTAGCATGTGCAGCTCAGCCAAATAATTCATTTTTCCACCCCAATCAATTCAAATTGCTTTCCTATTAAAATTTTGTATTTAACAGAAAATTAACGAATCTCAAACATTAAATAAAGAAAAAAATAAAAAAAAATTATTAAAATAAAATAATATAATGAATATATGAATGCATTTACACTTTTCAGAGATTCAGATTATTTTTAAGTGAAGACAATGAGCATACCAACGTTCTTATAGCGCCAGTACCAGTTGTGAATTAAATTGCAAACTAAAATACAAAAAAAAGTGCCTGCGAAAAGAATGAAAATGATTTTCGTCAATATACTTTACAATAGACACTCTAAAACAACATTCACAAAAAAAAAGAACACATGAAATTAATGTGCAATCAAGTATCGTGGGATGTGTTTCGATGAATAATGCATGAACAGAAAAATCAATAACGCGGTTTTCACTGAAAAGCAAAGCGAAATCCAGATTGTTATAATGGAAATACGCGCAAACCAACCCTAGGAGATCAGCGCCACAAACGGCGACAACGGTAACTTCGCCCTGTACGAGATTTCCTTTGTTCTCCGGCGCGTCTGGATAGCCGCTTAAGGATCGCAGGTAGCCATGGATAAACACACCTGTTTAGTAACTTTTTTTAACGTAGCAGTTTAGAAAATTAGCTTAATTTATTAACAAAAATGTACCTAAATTGATTTCTTCTAAAGCTTAAATTATTTCAGTACCGAAGTAATGATATAGTTTTTTCGGGGTTGTACTTAGGGCCCAGGGACGCTAAATTTCTTCCTTTTTAATACGCTTCAATTAGTTTCACATGTGGGTTTGTTTGTTTGTTTGTTTGTATGTATGTAACTCTGAATAAAAGATGAAATTCGAGTTCTTTACAAACGTAAAAGTAATATATATTAATACTTCCATTATTAATACTAAAGGCTAAACTATATTGTATGCTGATGTATAATAAGTGCATTTGCTATTAATTCTTAGTTCGGCATCGATCGTCCACAACATGTATATTATAAGGGCATGCAAACTTTGCGAATACTCAACAGTTTTGAAAATCTTCTTTTGAATTTGATTTACTCTAAGAGCGTATTTTTTAGTTTTTTTAAACTATATTTAAAATTATTTCTATATTTTTTATCACACAAAGAAATTAAGTAAATTTGCTGTAAAGGCTTTTTTTCCTTTTGAAAAAACGGAATATCGTTTAATCACCACGCAGCCGACAGTTTTCTTCTATAACATTTTCTTTAAGAGTAGGTTGGGGACGTTTGAAATCAAATTAAGGACGCACTGGAGAACAGAACAGGGCACGCTCGTTCATGGAATTATTGCTTTCTTTGTAACAACTGGTTGGTGGAAGGGGATGTGAAATGTCAGGAAGAAAAATGGTATCATATTCAACTCCACATTTAAATACTGATTGTAAGGAAGGTACAGTGCCATGTCTGAGCTGATTAACGCCAGAAATGAATAAACATTTCACCCTTTAAGACCATTCTACAACCAAAATGTTTTCTGAATACTTGCATTACTTCTTGATATAAATCACTCACACAATGAAAAATATTTTAATGTAGTTATCAATCAGTTACTCCCTATTACAAGCGCGTCTTTATATCACTCAATTAGATACATCTTTTGTCTCCTGGAAAAACATTAACCGTAAGATAACGATGTCAGTTAAGAAAACTTTTTCGGCGAGATATGTACTGCAACTGTTGATTAACTGTATAACTTTTTTTTTGTCGCATATTTTTATAAAACTTTTTTTTTTTGCTGAAATGTAAAACATCATTGAAAAAAAAAATCAAATGCAAAACAACGATGTTTAAAAATCATCGACTGTAAATCATCGCTAATTATTTTTAAAAAAACTTTAATTTCAACTCGTGGTTTGAGAAATATGAATCTATTTTATCGCATATTTTTATTATTTTTTTGTTGAAATGTAAAAAGGGCATCGAAAAAAAAAAACACTGAATGTGAAGCAACAACAATTAAAACGTAAAAAAAAAAAAAAGTGAAAGCAAATTTGAGATGTTTCATAAACATCGAAAACAAAGCATTGATAATAATTATAGAATTTTGTCCTAAATGAGGTTTTGATTAAATATGAAAACTTTTTAATGAGTATGCTTATCGTATATTTTTCTTTGGCTTTCTTTGCTGGATTATAAAACATCGACATCGAAAGCAACATCTAACCCAAAACATCGATGTTGGAGAAACATCGACCCTCAAACATCGATGGTAAAAATATCGATATTCTTCAAAAACATCGATGTTTCCAAAACATCGACATCGATGTCTCAGCCCTAGTCTGAACCTTCTTCAGACATAGGCTGAAAACGTTCTATTGCATTCTTGTATGTAAAAACTCCCTTGGAAGAACTAGTGTTGTAAATGTCATTTTCAACAAAAATTTCAAACTGCTCTTCATTCCGGAGTGATGGGCGATATTTTGTCACGTTTTGTTTTTATTATTATTTTGTATTATTGTTTTGAAATATAATTATTTTTTCTTTAATGCGATATGCGCACTGTTTGGAAATATGTGCTTAATTGCGTGCAGCGGGATTTCAATCATTAAATTATGGAGGGGGGAGAGGGGAAGAATACAAATCTTGGCCATGATAAAAATAAGCACCAGGGTATAGTAATACATAAGCAGGTTTTAATTAACTGTATAACTAACTAGTGTCCATTTAAGCGGTTCATTGTATTTTCTGATGAAACCGAATAATATCGTGCGAATAAACTTTGCATGAAGCAATGAATAACAATATCATGTTCATTTTAGGATTCTGCTTTTGCATATTTTCTAAAAATCAATGCTGTTTTTAAACTAGTATTTCTGCAACATATTTATTTTTTGGCAATTCTCGCTGTGAGCACTTGTATACAATTTCTTTTTTTTTTTTTTTTTTTAGTTTTAAGTCTGAATATAAACTGAAATCTACCTGCTCACTGTAAAAAATGCGTAACCTTTCTCTGTGAAAGTGGTGGCAGCATTTTACATTCAAAGCTGCCTCCAATACAATGAAGTCACTTAAATGATATAACTGGTGCAACGTTATGAACAATGCGCACGTTATATCTGTTTTATCAGTTTAGTTACTCCATTGCTTTGGAGGCAGAGTGCTGCCAAGGAGTAAGGTTACGCAACTTTTTCTCAGTGCAATATATTCTGAATGAGGAAATTTTGTGTTGAATTAAAAACAGCAAAGATGGTGAAGATTCATTTTATGTATCCTTGGCCAAGTTGTAGACAAGTGTGCTACTATGACCCTGCTTGGGCCTCAACAGAGTGTTTTGTACATTTGATATGTCTTTTAAAATAGAATTTCCCAAGTGGAAAAGTTGGAATTCATAAACTTGAGCTCATTCAAAAAATGCTTGGAAACAATTATTTAATACTGTCTGTCATTCTAAAAAACAACTATTTAGTGATGAAGCGGGAGATCATGCTAGTGTTATGTCAATCTACAGCTACGTCAAAATGAATTATTAAAAACAATCTCGTTTTCCCTAAGTAAAGTACAAACAATTTAAAATAAAATCATTTAATTACCTTGTTCCTTTATACTCGTAACGTAATCTTCATTCGAAAAAAAAAAATCTCAAAGATTTTTTACCCCATCATTTCGGTAAAAATCAATGTATGGAAACCAACCACGAGTAAGCTCAGCCTGTTTAAATAAAATCCCCTACTTCAGCCCCATATATTTTGTCCTTTCTAAAAGTAATTCATTAATCTGAAAGCATAGTGACAAAATAAATAAGAAACGCGACAAAATAAATAGGAAAACTTAGTCCCTTGAATGTAACATAGAGGAGATGATAAAATAGAAAGCCTTAAGGCAATGAAATAACTTTTCTCCGTGTTCCGTATACTAGCATAAAGTTTATGTGAGCGTATGCGTGTGTGAGTGTATGTGTGCATATAAAAATACTTTAAGAGATTGGTTGATATGATTTTTTTTCTTTTATGCCTAATGACATATGTTTGCTTAAAGAAAAGGGTCTTATTGATCAAACA
The DNA here is from genome assembly GCA_038373865.1 of Uloborus plumipes. Classification (NCBI taxonomy): domain Eukaryota; kingdom Metazoa; phylum Arthropoda; class Arachnida; order Araneae; family Uloboridae; genus Uloborus; species Uloborus plumipes. The sequence continues at coordinate 43,584 of JAXGGA010003279.1, read as the reverse complement.
TTTTTTAATGAATGCTGCTAACATTTCGGGACAAGCAACTGGAGAATGGTAGTAAAAATTTTGGTAATAAATACGTGATCGACAGATGTGGTGGCTATAGACGTGAAAAATGACACACATTTGGTCAAAAAAAATGTACTTTACTGAGCTGTTGGGTATAATAAGAAAATAACACAATTATGCTTATCGGAAAATCGAAGTAAAAAATGCGTTTCCTTGCAAGAAAAGCGTTTTTAGTGTAGGATATGGCTTCCCTAGATGACCAGCAGTATTGAACGATTTTGGGGCATACAGTGAACTCTCACATATGCACCGGCCCAAGGGATCAACAGAAAAAGGCTCATAAGTGAGGGAGACGTATAAGTGAACAAGCGTATTTAAAGGACTAAAACACAATATAGGTTCTAATGAGAGAATGAATGAGAATTTTTCTATCGGAAAGTGACATATTATACTACGGTTTGGCAATTACTGTAATGTAACTACAATGATAAAGAGAAAACAAAAATTTCTGCATTCCTAATTGCAAACTGTTCCGTTTAAAACGATGCATAATAGATAATTGTACCTCTCCGAACTCTAGTTCATGCGGAAAAAAATGCCTTCCGTGAGCAATAAAGGCGAAAGATTAAACAGAAAAGTGAAGAAAAATGCTTATTTTTTAAAGAAAATAGATTAAATTTTTTACATTTTATGGAAAATTCGGCGCATAAGTGAAATATTTATCTTTAGAGCGAAGCATAAACGAATGATAGTATCATTATTTTTCCATGGTATGTGCTGGGACCATTCAAAATCGTCGTATAAGTGAAAAAGGCGCATAAATGAGGCGGCGTATAAGTGAGAGTTCACTGTACTTTAAATGTTTATTTTAGCTATTATCTTATATAGACGTGCTTTTATTTCATTTTATGTATTGATTTATTTATTCAAAATGTATCAAAATAATATTTTGATTGAAAAGAAGTTTTTATAGTCATGATGTCAAAATAATCCTTTTTCTTAACAAATAGCTCACGGCTAATTATTAAACTTCTTAAAATCAAATTAAATCTGATTTTAAAATTACGGAGGATTAGCTGGATGTTTTTTGTGAGAGAGAGAGATATATATAATCTTAATCATGTGGAATTAAATTCCTTACATTTCCATCGAATGATAGAAATCCTCATCGGTAATTATCATTACTTAAAATCAAATAACCTCCTTCGTTTTTATGAAAAAAAAGGCTTTTTTTTTTCCTTAGAAAGAGAACTTGAACAAAATAAGCAATCTTCAGCTTTGATCATCCATGAAAAACTAAAGAAGTATTGATTGAGATAATAATGAGTAATAATACACAGAGTTCAGCGACCCTTTGAAGCATATTTATAGACATGGCTTAGAGAATGTCTTTTCAGTAATCGCTTTTTCAGACAGCAGCCCGCCGGAGGAGATGACAAAATGCGAACAAAAGTTTCGAAAAGCGTATAATAATATATGTATGTAAGTAAATGCAACAGATAAATCCAAGATATGTTTTGAATTTAATACCTTTACTATTCGGTCGCATGCATATAATATGTTCATTTCTCAGACAAATTTATTTTCAATGCCACACTGCAAAAAAAAAATGTTTTTACAGCATAATACTGGCAGCGGAGGTTCCAGTTTAAAACTGTAAACTGCACAGCAATAAAGTGTAAAATTAGCAGTAATATATATATTGCTGCTAATTTTACAGTTTATTACTGTGCAGTTTACAGTTTTAAACTGGAGCCTCTGCTGCCAGTATTATACTCTATAAACAATAGTTTTTAGCATGAAAATATAGTAAAGCATTATCATTTATGCAAAAGGAAATCACGAATTCTACTAAAACAAGTTTTCTAAATGAATGGTACTCATATTAAGTTACATTTTTAATAAACAATTGTTTACATTCCTGTCTCATCTTAAATTACTCACATTTCACATTAAAGGTTTTAGGTATTTTTAGGTTACATTTAAAAGTTAAGCTACATGCAAAGTGAAAGGTAATTTTCTTTCTTAAGAAGAAAGAAAAACTCATACAGTGAACTCTCACTTATGCGCCTGTCCAAGGGACTACCAGAAAAATGCCCATAAGTGAGAAAGATGTAGAAATGAACAAGCCTATTTAAAGGACTAAAACGCAATATAGGTTCTAACGAGAGATTGAATAAGAATGTTTCTATAGAGGCAAGGGCAATTACTGTAAATTAACTACAATGATAAAGAGAAAACAAACATTGTAGCATACCTAATTACAAATTGTTTCCTTTATAACGATCCATAATAGGTAATTGTCCCTCTCCGAACTCTAGTTCCAGCGGAAAACATACCTTCCTTGAGCAATAAATATGAAATATTAAAGAGAAAAGTAAAGAAAATAGATTTTTTTTAAAAAACATTTTACGGAAAGCTCGGAGCGTAAGTGAAATATTTATCTTTAGTGCGACGCATAAAGGAGTGATACTATCATTATTTTGGTATATAATGTGCTGGTACCCTTAAAAATCGTCGTATAAGTGAAAAAGGCGCATAAATGAAGAGGTGTATAAGGGAGAGTTCATTGTAAGTTATTTTCGGAAATAAACAATGCTTTAAACATGTGTTTTACTTCATGTCAGCTTTTTAGGAAATATGTTTCGCGTAATAGTTAATGGTATTTTAACCTTTGTTTTTACTTTCATGAATTGGTATCAAAATTGGTTTATGAGCCAATATTTAGAAAAGTGCCAATTTGAAGTTGGAGTTTTCTGAAAAAAAAATTTTTTTGCAGAAAAAAACTAATATTGGATTTTAAGTCTAAATTGGGTCTAAATGCAAGAAAACAAAAGGGGGAGGTCAAGGAAGTTATTTACCCCCTCTTTAGATAGCTCACTTTTAAGCCGTTTCAGATCTGATGAATGTTACAGATCTGATGTTAATATGAGTTACATATTTGAGTTTATGCTTTCAGTCTTCGTTAACATCTCTAAATATGATATCATTTCCTTGCATTTTTAACAGAGAATTAAGATAATTATATTAAAATATATATATTAGGCTAAAAAATCAAATTTCATTATAAAAAAGCATTTCTTGGAAATAAAAATGAGCGATAAGGTTTTTAGATAAAATAAATTATGAGATTACCAAATCCAAGCTAATAAAACATTTGTTTTGTTTTGAAGCAACACACAACTTCAACTTTTGCAACACACAACTCTGCTGCTTGCTTTTCTTTAATTAGTTACAGGGAATTTAATTTCTTGATCAGAAATTCAGTTTAGCATGCTAGTTATTATCTAGTTATTTAGCGAAGTTATGAGAAATTGAAGCACCAAAAAAATAAATAAAAAAATAATAATAATTAATTAACTTAATTTCTGCAGTGTCAATTTTTCTTATTTTACTAACTTCTATTGTTAGGTCATACAAACCACAAATGAAGCAATTGTACTGAAACTCATTGATTTTCATTTTTTAAGAACAAAAATATTCAATATATATGGCTAAAACCTATTATTTTTGCTTTTTATAATTCTGAAACGTGTGAGTTAGTTCTGTAACATATTCGCTGTTTTTCAATGTTACCGCTCTGACTGTTACCGATCTGACAAACTGACAAAGTTATTTTTTTATTTCCGAGTCGATCACACTAAACCAAAATCAAACACGTGGTTCTTTCACTTGTAATAAAGGACTATACTTATATATAAAATAATTTTTAAAATAATAAAAACTGCGCATTTTAGAGCGTGTTACCGATCTGATGACTCAAATGACACACATTTTATAAAATCACTTTAAAAAACTTACCTGCAATTTTAGATGCAGAAATGCAAATTTTTAATTACGATTCGGTAAAACATTCAGCCAGGTACTCAGTATCACGTGGTTTTGGTGCAGGAAATGATTTTGGGAGCCTAAACATAGATCGGAAGTTATTGTTACCACTCTGACGGCGAAACTTAGGACACGCTTATTTCGTATCGGCTAGAAAATCAGAAAACGATTAAAACAAAAATGAAGTAAAATATTAACAAAGGGGTAAAAATAGAATCGTTTTTTGTGCAAGTGCGTTTTTTTTGGGAAGTTAGAAAGTGCGCATGACCTGTTTGCATGCTAAGCTTTGCTACTTGGGACACGTTACCGATCTGATTTTTGATGTATAAAAATAATATTTTCTGAAGAAAAAAAATTTTTTTTCTGATGTTATTAGATGAAATGAAAGCAGAACCTTATCTTCTTTCTGGGGAAAATTATTTTTTTAACTAGTTATTGAAATACTAGTGAAAATTCCCTTGGGACTCAAATTGGCACTTTTCTAAATATTTGCTCTTATGTTTAGAGAAGTAATATTAATAAGTCTGCTACAACGGTCTTTTGATCATAATGCATGACTTAATTTACATTTAAGACTTTGGTACGTCCCGGAGCTTTGCCTGAAGAATGATACTACTAATCGGTTGTTTTGATTTGTTGGGTTTCCAGGTGGTAGTTTTCTAGTTTCAATCTTATTCTATACGTACTGTCGGGAAACGACACCTTAGAAGTCCTCCAAGAACGCACTTTTTCTCAAAACTATTCAGAACAGAAAATTATCACGCAGAGAAAAAAAGTTCGACTAAGTAGGGTAGACCGACCAGTGAATGAACACTTAAGCAAAATTTCGTTTTCAAAAATTTATAGCATCGTTAAAAATTGTAGCATTTGCCACATGGCAGTAAAAACACTTTAGGTGATATATGTAATTATTTTTTAAAATATTGCCCGCATTTTATGGTTCTGGATCAGGTTTTTTGGGAGGTTGAAAGGAGAAAAAGTGCCCTGACCCAGTGAATGAACACCCCAAACAACCCAAGTAGCACACTTCATTGAATAAAGGTTGTAAAATGGTTATTAACGTTGTAACAACCGATTAAAAACGTTTATTAAACGTTCAAACGTTTTTTGTGCTACCTGGGAAAAGATAAACGCAGCATTTTTTAGCCATTTTCTTTTTGGAAATGTGTAGAAGGAAGTTACTACTGCCAGTTCACCTAAGAAAAATGTTTAAAAAACCTATTTTTTCAAGAAAATTACGAGGTCTTCATTCACTGGTCGGTCTATCCAATATTTTCTTGAGGCATTCGAGTTCTTTTAAAGGAAAAACAGCTTACATTTTTTTGCTAGAAATAACTATGTGTCCCATGGGGAAACATAGCATGCGGAATCTCTTACTGAAAATCTCATTCCGTTTCTCGGAAGATGGGACGATTTCACTCTGAAGAATACGTGATATTATATGCAACAAGCTATGTGAATAAAGAAATTGAATGGGTTCGTTGACCTTCCGTCATCTAATAGACATCGTTTATATGGCTTCTTCGCAAAATGTCATTTGGTTGTCCGGAAAAACCTCTGATATTTACGAATTGAGAAAGAATAAAGTACTCAACATTAATTAGATTGAAAAGTGAGTGAGGGAATATGAACTTTTTCTTTTAAATATTAAATAAAGAATATATTTTTCTATTTAGAGATATAACATGACAAACTTCATTTTTTATATTTTTTCCTACAGCACCAATAAGATTTAATTTTTACACAGATTTATGGTGATACATATCTTTTAACAAAAAAAAAGTTATTTACAAACATTTTCCTCCAGTGGAGCATACACGTCATAAAAAAAATCTGCAATTGTAATCTGGAAAATATTGTCTTGTAGAACATACATCACACTCACATACAATACACAATACATACAATACATCAAGTTAGCTTTCACGTTTTATTTTTAAATCGAACAGAGTAGGAAAGAAAAATTTTATCTCACTTTGAGACAGCTATTGTACAAACAAATGAAGCAATTTACGAGAAATAGGCAAATTAGGTTTACAGAATGTTCCAGAAGTTCTGGAATCAATCAAATAAATGATCTCTAAAATGGTAAACAGGATTAATTCCTCTGACTAGAGTTGACAGCCTCATATTCATTAACTTATCTAGCAGTTGAACTAAACCACTCTGACTCGGGGCTTTAACGCATGTTTAAAAGTATATTGATTTCGTATATATAATGTCTGTGAGCAGTAATTTTATTTTAAAGTGCAAAAATTAAATAATATTTAATCCCATTTAAAGTTCTAACCAAAAACCCAAACACTTGAGACTAAGTATTATCTTTATAGCATTGATAGCAAGCACGAAAGATAACTCTATAAATTGCAGCATAAAATTATTTTGTAAATGGGAATTATTCCCACCTTCAACTTAGCCCATTTAATCATTCATTACCGATAAAATATTTAAAAAAAATTAAAGCAGCAAATAGCTATGTTCCCAGTTGCCTCTGGATACCGAACACAAAAAAATGTTCGAATGCATTCGTGGTATTTCTTTAAAATTTTTGTGCTTTTAAAAAAGCATAAAACGCCCTCTACCTCATAACGGAGCCCTGCAGTGCTATGCGGTTCAGTCAATGTGTCCTCTGTACTCATTGCAAGTTGAAACCTAAGCTGATGGGACAATCTGTATATTAATTAATGTTTGATTACTGAGCACTATGTAATAGTATTTTGATGGGAGTGTGGATACATTTAAACACACCGTCGTACAGACGTCACTACAAAAGTTATTAGTATTAAGATATTTATCGTCTCATGAATACCCGAAACACTGGAAAAATGCATAACCTTACTTCATTAAAAAGGTGACAGCAGTGCTGCCTTTACTGTTATGGAGTATAACCGATATATCTAGCGCAAAGTAAAACATCATTTGTGGAAGGTTACACCATGATAATGTAACAATAGCACGACGTTTCACCAATTTGTGTGTGTGTGTGTGTGTGTGTGTGTGTGTGTGTGTGTGTGTGTGTGTGTGTGTGTGTGTGTAAAGTCATACCAAAATTCTCTGTCAAAAGAAAGAAGAAAACAGAGCATTCATCAGAGCATTCTCTATTTCATTAGGTTATTCACCGATTAGTTTCAATTATTCGTTATTTAATGTTTGTCATGCTTGCCTACTACCAATCAACTTCACACTTTTTTTTTATACAGAAGCCATCAGCTTCAACATACATGAGGACTGCGTACTATGCGCCTTGCCTCCTGACAAGCACATGACAGATTTACGGCACAGAGAAGTTGAAATAACAACCATGAGCAGGGCGGGACTCAAACCCTCGACCTCTTGCTAACTCTACCTCTAGGCCACCGTGGTCCCCTTCGCAAAAATTTGTAAGTTATCTTTATAATTGTCGATAGGGTCGAGCCCCGTACAGCGAACTTACCGCGTGCAGAGAGCACTCAAAGCAAGGTTTACCGCTCGGTAGTTAAGGTACATCCGTGGTTACGTTCATAGGACTTCAAGAGCTCTGCGTCTTAGTTTTGTCCCATGCTCCTTCAATAATACCCCAGTAATTTAAACGATGGGGGGGGGGACTTTGCACAGTCTGCGTGAAACTTTCCCCCAACAATTAGAGTTAGCTCAAAATCAGAACAGCTTGCTTCAGAAGTTGTGTTATGTTACATTCATCACCCATGGTAAACTTACATTTTTTTCACAGTAAATTAATATTTTTGGTTGCTTATGCCAAATCATAGAAAAGGTAATGGAAAATTTATTCGTAGGCGGTTAACATGAATGTTTAAGTTTAGAGCTCAGTGAGAAATTTGACATGAAAGCAGTACTTCCTTTACTTCGTAAAAAAAAAGCATTGGATCAGTTCAGATTATATTGTTGCTGTGCTTCGGAAAGGGTAATGAAGATAACTGTCTCGAATTTATCACCAAGGGAGTTCGAAAAGCGTTCCGGCAGGGAATCTAAATTCATTGAAAGGCATAAGGAATATAAATCGCTTCTCTGTTTTGCGTTCGTTGACTCTGTAAAAGCTTTTCGTGCTATCAACACTTTAGCTGTGCGAAGAGAATTAACCCTAATGGAATAGATAGTGCGTATATTGCGGTCATCACAAGCGGGAGCAACTCTGCGTTTTCGCAAAGTTGGAACTAAAATCAATAGGAATTAGATAACGAACATTCTCAATCACCCCCCCCCCCCATATCCTCTCTACAAGTTTCACTAAAATAGGATGAAAACACAATTTCTTCAAAGGCTATTTATTTCAGTGATAGAAGAATTAGTTAAAGCTTTTACTTGAAGTAAGAAGCGAGAAAGAAAGTAAATGGACATTATTGGATTCACCAAGATAATTATTTTCTTTGAGGGTAAACCAACTATTCCCTTTCTTTTTAATTTCCTTTCAATGGGAAATCTTATGATTACAATGAGCTGCCCAATGGCGAAAGGAAATGGTTTTGTACCCTCTCAAAATGCACGAAGCTATTTCTTTGTCACTAGGGCAGCTCATTGCAATCGTAACGGGGCTCGCGCCCAGATGGTCTGTGGGAAGACATAGTATTTTTCTGTCCTCCAAAAAATAGTGACCCATCTCAGAGAGTATGCTGTGGGCAATGATAATATTTACAAACAATTATTTCTCACTCATGGGTCTGGATGGGGGAAAATGCTAACAGGACTTATACACTCACATATAGAACCACTTGGATGAGGTTCAACTATGTTGCACAGGGTTCTTGGAATATTGAGGATTTTATTAAAATAAAAGTGATAGTGATAAGAAAGATAAGGAGTGTGAGGAGATTTTTATTTTCGTTGGATTTGTTTATTTAAGTGCTGGTTTGTGTTGATGTTTTTTTTTAATTTATTCCTTTCTTATGAGATTCAAAACTAAATAATATCCAAACAAGCAGAAATGCTGCCAAGGTGCATTTTCTTAATCAATCTGACATCCCTTTTTGAAACAGAACCGTTTAAAGGTGCTAGGTGCTTGTCTCGGATCAACAATACCTCGGATGTCCAGGATCAACAGTATTATGGTTGATGGTGAGAAGGATGTTTCCACTGCTTTACATTAAAGTAGGACTTATGAAGCAATTTATCAAGTCTTTGCCAACATAATAAGACTGTTTCAAATATGTGTGTTCGAAGTTTCCAAAATTGACTGAAGCTAAATTGAAAGAGGAAATATTTAACAGGACCTGACGTACGCAAACTTTTATCTGGTCCATTGTATTTGAATCAAGGAAAGACATTGAAAAAGAAGCCTGAAACTCATTTAAAGATGTGATACAAAAGTTTATGGGAAGTAATAAAGACTCTGACTATAAAAAAAAATGGTTAAGAGGATGCTGGCTGCATTCAAAGCTCAGAAATGCAACATGAGTTTAAAAGTTCATTTCCTACAATCTCGTGTAGACTATTTTCCAGAAAACCTTGGTGGTTTTAGTGAAGAACAGGGTGAAAGATTTCATCAAGATGTGAAAGACACAGAAAGACGTTTAGCAAGGAAGATGAGAAGTAAACATGATGCCAGACTATTTTTGGATGCTCAAGCGGGAAACATAGAATTCCAACCAGTGAAAACGCACCAGAAGGAGTATCAGTAAAAAGAAAAAACGGTTTACCGTGAAATGGAGTAAACACTAAACGTGATCTACTTTTTAAAATGTCTTGTAATGAGCAAAAAAATTGTACAGCTTTTTTTTTCCAATAAATACATGATTTTCTTTTTAACTCTTATTTTTTGACTTTGACAATTAAACTCTTACGTATTGCAACAAAATTGTACGCGATAGAAAAAAGTGAAGTTCATAATCTTATTCAGCATACCGAAAAACATAAAAATCAGTCAAAACATCCCATGCATCTGTTCTTTTATTTTTTTGCAGACCTGTGTTATTTCAGCAAAATTTAACATTCCAGTTTAATATTTTCTTTCGAGTGTTTCTCATAATGTATATATAATCTTATGCATATTTTCGTGAACGGTATATTTGGGGATTTAATCTCTTTCTGATTTAATCTCTTCCCCCCTCCTCTCGGACTTGCAGCTTCAGCACCTCTCTAATATTCAAAACACAACGCCAATGTAAGATCTTACTTAATCGAATTCAACAGTATTTAGCACACAATATCTGAAGATATAATTGCAAATACAGCTTTCAATTTTTAGAAACCTTTTTTTTTTTTCTTTTTTTTTTGCGAATAACCGTTAAGATACATACACTATGGGTATATAAATAAAAATATAGTGTTGAAATACTTGTTGTCATGTCAAGTACTACCAAATTAAAGCGCCTTTTTACGCAACTCGCCTGCTGACGGCGTCTGTTTAGCCTGCTTCGTAAAGCATGGAAAACATAGTAATTTAGCAGTTTTTTTTTTTTTTTTGTTAACCAAATTGTTGGCTGTTGCGACTGCCTTCGGGACATAAAAAATGATTTATACACCCTATAGCATGTTACTGGTTTCTTAATAAATTTTTGTTTTTTAAAAAAGGCTATTGTATATATTTTTCAAAGAATACATTTTTATTTATTTTCAAATTAAAATCTGTTGTGTAAAAGGAAAAAAAGAACAACTTGGAAAAAGTGAAAAGTGTAAAAAGTAATAAACTCTTTTTTTTTTCTTTTTTTGACTGTGTTAGTTTAGCATAAAAACATAGCAATAAACAAAAACAAAAACTGAAATAAATGATCAGCCCGAGGCAGTAGCGAATTTGCAGGTATGGGGAACAGTCGCATTGTAAATTCGGGGACCCCTCTGACTATCACATAATTTTTTAATATGCATTTTTGAATCCTCTTGGAGGACCTTTAGTTGTGGGAGCCCCTTGCATTTACGACACTTGCGACATGGCAAAACTGCTACAGGTCCGACAGCGCAAATTAGTTGAGCATATGATTGTAATATTTAAGGGCCCGAAATTCCTGCGCTAAGTCGCTAGCAGTTACCTTGGGTGTAGGGTGCTGGAGAACCTCTCTCCCCTTTGGTACCATTTCGTAATAGTGGAGGTCTCAGTGACCCACTTGCCATGACGCTAAAAAATGATAAACCAAATAAATTGGCAGGTGTGGGGATCGCTTGGGGGCTAAGTGCCAAACTTAAGCATCGTTCACTACACATTAGGTCAAATTTTTAGGACTCAATTGTACTTACTGCAATGGAGCAAAATCTAAGAAAAAGAATGGATAAATGTGGAGATATGATGTGCAATTTAAAGTCCGAGAAAAACTACAGGCTATTGGTGATACTTTTCTTAACGAAATTATTTTCAGAAATTGACAGTTAAAGCAGAATTCCAGCGTGTATTAACCCTGTAAAAGTTTCACTCATAATAAGTGAAAAACAGGTTGGATCAGGTGACAGAATGGAATATTTTTTCATATTCTGTAATTAAATATATATATTTTTTTTACTACTTTCAGCAAAAAAGAAATTCCAACTAGCTACTGGAGAAGAACACTCATTAATAATACATATAACGCTGCATCATCAAAATGGCTAAAATTTGCCTTTGGATGCCCTTAATAAATTATGACAAACGATTCAATATTTGCCGGAATTCCAAAACTCGGCAATCAAAAAACTTGCTACATTTGCCAAATAAAAAACTAAAAACTTTCAGAGCTGTCCCAAAAAAGTTACACACTGCGACGTTGGGAAAAGATAGGAAGGACGGAGTATCATAGCAATAGCACCCGGGACTTTGTAAAAAAGTTGATAATCTTTATATATAAAATAAAAAAAAGATATCAACGGCAATGGGGCTTTAATTGCAGGAGCTATAGTGCAGATATCTGTTGCTTTCGCTTATTCTGTTAAAATTGTTTTATTTTGGGATGTTTATTAAGTCTGATATTTCTACTTACAATATATTTTGCGTATAAATTTTGTACAACATTACTATGTAATATACAACTCACTTCCTTGCGCATATTTACTCGCACATTGATTAATTTGCTATTTTAGCTTGTTTCTATAAATATGATTTTTGAGTCTTGGTCTTATTTTACTTTTTTTTCTTAGAATTATTTCTATATATAAGTTACTGAAATATTTCAACTAAAAATAAATTAATGGCTTCATTTTTAGGAAAAGCATGCGATGAAATTTCAAAAATTACGATTAACCTTCATAATTAAACATTTGTTTTCAAAACGAAGTAGAAAGTTCACCAAAAACAATTCTTGAATGAAAGTAAAAGCAACTGCGCGAAACAAATGAAAGGCACAATGCTTAAACTAAAAAAATAATAATGCAATGCAAAATGCACGCACGCAATATATATCCCGCCCCCCTCCCCCGCGTTTACACGCAAATAACAGCACAGTAGAGACATTAGGAAATTTTTTAATATATAGAAAGAACTAATATGTCTGATCAAAAAAAAAATAAGAAATGAACTTAAAATTGAAAAACATCTAAAGAATCAAATTAAAAACACAATAAATAACGTGAAGGAGGGTACGTGAAATACGGTAATAAAATTACATATAAAAATTTCTGTGGAAATATCAGTATCTTAATCAATTAAAATGAATAAAAATAGATAGAACGCGACGCATTGAACAAATGTAAGCTCAAAAGAAGATAAAATAAAAGAAAAATAAGATTTACCTCATTATAAAATTGTAAACGAGCGAAGAAATGACTAAGTAAACAAATCCCTGTAGCCATGCCACCAACATGACTTGCTGCTCAAAGTAAGTTGTCTTCACTTCTACTCGCATAGTCAAAAGTATGGAGTAAAACAAATACGAAGAAGCGATTGATAAATACTATTATATTTTTGAGTATTTGCGAAAATCTTATTTAAATTATACTTTTAAATTCTCCGTGGTAGAATCTGCGTCTTCGATGCAAGTGGCCGTGAATTCGATTCCCGCCGAGCCTTGGGTGTTCTTTTTTTTCATCTATGTTATAAAAATCTTTCCTGTGTTTGCCAGGAGGCAAGGTATCTTTAAATTCCTTTAAATAGTGTCCTTGACCTTTATACATCCATTCCACGTCGCATTGAATGTGTACTTCAGTCAAAGGGTTGTCCAACCCTATATCAATAAAGAGTTTCCATTATTTCACAGGTGTTCGTATTATTTTGTCCTTCAAATAAATATATATATATATATATATTTCTCGTTTTTTTTTTTAAATATTAAATAAGTAATATAGAGCCTTATTTGGAATATGAAAAGCACGTTCTACAGTTAAGTTGATGTTTATTACTAAACCAACTACTATGATCCAATATCAAATCACAGAATGGAGTCTCAGTATCCGAGCGGTCTAAGGCGTGTTGCCGATTACTCTGAGACGGTGGGTTCGACTCCCACCCTAGCTCCGGATGTACTTTCTTTCCTTAGTGATGAAACTATTTCATACATTGTCTGTACAAGATATATGTAATAAAATCATATGTAACGGAGAAAAACCCTAGATTGAAGTCCTCATCAAAAAAACCAGGGCATATAGCCCAAAAACGAACGAACGAACGAAATCACAGAATAATTTAACTAGAAGTTAGCTGCTATTTACATTGCATCAAATTCTACTAATTTCATTTCAAAGCAACTATAGTTGTTCATACAATTATAATTAACTAAACATAAATATTTTTGACGTATTTATTTGTTATTTTATAAGAACTTTGAAGTAAAATAAACTATACTGTTTATTATTGATCAGTTTCTTGGCTTCGAAGGGTTCAATACACGTATTTTTTTAATTAAACGTGTATCGCTTGAAGAACAATATATTAAGTAATTATAACTGTAAAATGAAAGAGAAACGTTTAGTTTAAGCTTTTTTCTCCAGCATTGTCTACATATTTACATTAAATGCTTCCTTTCCCCTGTTATGTTTCTAAAAATACATAGTTTTATGGGGGGAAAAGAAGTCCAAAACAAAATGTAAAACTAAATGTAAGGTTGTATTAAATGGTAAATATTTTTATTAGGATAACGACAACAAAATGGCTGTCGCAACGTGCAATGAATTTAAGACAGATGAGAAGTAAAATGAACTAAAGATAATTAGCATACGATTTGCGTGAGAATTACCAAAGGGTATTGATCCTTAATTCTTTGGGGAGGAATCTTTTGTTAGATCTTATTAAAATGAAACGCGAGGAACAATAGTTTTAAAGGTTGAAGTATTAGAATGAGCGTTAGAAGCAAAATCAGCATATTTTAGGCCACTTTTGTAAATGTTTTAGATTGCTTTACGCATGAATATTATGTATGTCTTATGTATATGAATATGTGTATATGTATGTACATATGAGCCAATATTTAGAAAAGTGCCAATTTGAAGTTGGAGTTTTCTGAAAAAAAAAATTTTTTGCAGAAAAAAACTAATATTGGATTTTAAGTCTAAAGTGGGTCTAAATGCAAGAAAATAAAAGGGGGGAGGTCAAGGAAGTTATTTACCCCCTCCTTAGATTACTCACTTTTAAGCCGTTACAGATCTGATGAATGTTACAGATCTGATGTTAATATGAGTTACATATTTGAGTTTATGCTATCAGTCTTCGTTAACATCTCTAAATATGATATCATTTCCTTGCATTTTTAACATAGAATTAAGATAATTATATTAAAATATATATATTAGGCTAAAAAATCAAATTTCATTATGAAAAAGCATTTCTTGGAAATAAAAATGAGCGATAAGGTTTTTAGATAAAATAAATTATGAGATTACCAAATCCAAGCTAATAAAACATTTGTTTTGTTTTAAAACAACACACAACTTCAACTTTTTCAACACACAACTCTGCTGCTTGCTTTTCTTTAATTAGTTGCAGGAAAAATTTAATTTCTTGATCAGAAATTCAAATTTAGCATGCTAGTTATTATCTAGTTATTTAGCGAAGTTATAAGAAATTGAGGCACAAAAAAAATAAATAAATTAATTAATTAAAATAATAATAATTAATTAACTTAATTTCTGCAGTGTCAATTTTTCTTATTTTACTAACTTCTATTGTTAGGTCATACAAACCACAAATGAAGCAATTGTACTAAAACTCATTGCTTTTCATTTTTTAAGAACAAAAATATTCAATATATATGGCTAAAGTATGATTTTTGCTTTTTATAATTCTGAAACGTGTGAGTTAGTTCTGTAACATATTTGCTGTTTTTCAATGTTACCGCTCTGACTGTTACCGATCTGACAAACTGACAAAGTTTTTTTTTTATTTCCGAGTCGATCGCACTAAACCAAAATCAAACACGTGGTTTTTTCACTTGTAACAAAGGACTATACTTATATATAAAATAATTTCTAAAATAATAAAAACTGCGCATTTTAGAGCGTGTTACCGATCTGATGACTCAAATGACACACATTTTATAAAATCACTTAAAAAATCTTACCTACAATTTTAGATGCAGAAATGCAAATTTTTAATTACAATTCGATAAAACTTTCCACCAGGTACTCAGTATCACGTGGTATAGGTGCAGGAAATGATTTTGGGAGCCTAAACATAGATCGGAAGTTATTGTTACCACTCTGACGGCGGAACTTGGGACACGCTTATTTCGCATCAGCTAGAAAATCAGAAATCGATTAAAACAAAAATGAAGTAAAATATTAGCAAAGGGGTAAAAATAGAATCGTTTTTTGTGCAAGTGCGTTTTTTTAGGAAGTTTGAAAGTGCGCATGACCTGTTTGCATGCTAAGCTTTGCTACTTGGGACACGTTACCGATCTGATTTTTGATGTATAAACACAATATTTTCTGATGAAAAAAATTTTTTTTTTCTGATGTTATTAGATGAAATGAAAGAAAAACTTATCTTCTTTCTGGGGAAAATTATTTTTTTAACTAGTTATTGAAATACTGGTGAAAATTCACTTGGGACTCAAATTGGCACTTTTCTAAATATTAGCTCATATACATCAAGTCCCTTTTTATCGTGCAAGACCTCTATTTTGGCATGCGTAAGATACGGCCTAAGATACGTACTTTTCGTTGCAAAATGATCAAAATAAGATGCAGAGTAAAGATAGCAAAAGTTGAATCGAAAAATAAAGTTCATGAAAAATACAAACTCTGCAATTTTACGTGGTCTCCGGATCCCTTAAGTCACATTTAGGGAAAACACAAGGATTTAAAAAAAAATGATCACAAAAAAATTCCTAATATGTGTGGCCTAAATTCAAGGACATATGTAAGTTTTTAAATCAAAGGGACTGTGCTGAAAATGAGATGTGAATATATCGCTCTATCAGATAAACGCTGATAGTGATTATTTTTGAAGCAAATAACAGTATATAGTTATCCCTTTCATTTCTGGTGAATGTTGGTCTTTCTTGAGTATTATTCTTACACAGCGAATATTGGTCTATTAGTGTTTCCTACTTAAGTATATTCTATGAAGACACATTTAGACAGTAATAAGTGGCTCCCTTTTGTAGTTTATCCTAACTATTGTTATGGTTAGATTATCCTTGAAATAAATGTGTTATGCATTTTTTTAATACAGAAACCATCAGCTTCAACATACATGAGGACTGCGGACTAAGCGCCTTGCCTCCTGACAAGCACAGGATAGACTTACGGCACAGATAGGTTGAAATAGCAATCATGGGCAAGGCGGAACTCGAACCCGCTACCATTTGCTTACGAGGAGAATACTCTAGCTCTAGGCCACCGTGCCCCCCTGTTATGCATATAAAACAACTTAAATTATGCCTTGCAGTTGAAGTCACGATCAGGAAAGGTTAATTGAATAGAGGAAAAATAAAAATAAGCGTCATAGGCTCAATGAAAGAAACCGGTCACTTTCATTGGGCAAGGAGGTTTCTATGAATGGGCTGATAGCTATTTTATTTTTTGAGACACTATTACTTTAATACAAGTCAGAAAAATTTTCAAAATCGTTTGGAGAATGATTGTTAAGAGCAAGAATCTGAGAGAGTGTCACGCTTGTGATTCATGACCTCTCAGATTTTTTCCAAAAAATTACCAAATGTTTATTATCTTATTGAAAGACCAAATCCAGAATGTTTTGCTCTAAAGTAAAGTTGTTTAGTTTTTATGGATCCCTAAAGTTGAAGGTGCGGCATCAAAAATTAAGCGGATTTTCAAGACATGGAAGTTGCTGTGAGTTAAAACTCTTACCAGAAACTGTTTAACTTCAATTTTCTTTTTATATATGGAATATAGAAGGTTGAAACTTTACAAAATGAGTGTTAAGTTTGAGGTAAGTTGTTGCCGTAAGGTCAGTGAAGGCCCTCAAAACAAGGCATTTTTGACGTTTTTTAGCGTTTTTGAGGTCCAAAAACAGCTTGTACATTTCAGTTGGCACGGCAAAAGTAGTTTCGTTTGAAAGACCAGTGTAAGCACTTTAAAATATTGTATAAATAACCGAGGAAAGTTCAACGTGCTTTTAGTTGCGTAAGGCCGAAATATGAAAAATGTCATATTTTAGCGATATTCAAACGGTCAAAACTTCCTCTGCCAACAACATATTGAAATATTTTTTTTGCCAATGTCATACTCTATTCTTTATCTTAACAGAACAGTTGAGTCCTTTGAGGCGAAATGTGATTTTTTTTTTTTACAAAAAATTCATTTTTTCCTGTGTATTTTTTGTTAAAAAAAATTTCACATTTCGAATCAAAGGACTCAACTGTTCTGTTAAGACGAAGAATAGAGTATGACATTGGCAAAAAAAATATTTCAATATGTTGTTGGCAGAGGAAGTTATGACCGTTTGAATATCGCTAAAATATGACATTTTTCATATTTCGGCCTTACGCAACTAAAAGTACGTTGAACTTTTCTCGGTTATTTATACATTATTTTAAAGTGCTTACACTGGTCTTTCATACGAAACTACTTTTGCCGCGCCAACTGAAATGTACAAGCTGTTTTTGGACCTCAAAAACGCTAAAAAACATCAAAAATGCCTTGTTTTGAGGGCCTTCACTGACCTTACGGCAACAACTTACCTCAAACTTAACACACATTTTGTAAAGTTTCAACCTTCTATATTCCAAATACAACAAGAAAATTGGAGTTAAACAGTTCCTGATAAGAGTTTTGGCTCACGGCAACTTCCATGTCTTGAAAATCCGCTTAATTTTTGATGCCGCACCTTCAACTTTAGGGGTCCATAAAAACTAAACAACTCAACCGTAGAGCAAAACATTCTGGATTTGGTCTTTCAATAAGATAATAAACATTTGGTAATTTTTGGGAGAAAATCTGAGAGGTCATGAATCACCCCATAATGCCAGGCGTGACAGTTTCTCAGATTCTTTCTCTTAAAGATAAAATATATATTTTTTTAACTTTGTGTTGCAGTGTTAAAAAAAAAGCATTTTTCAGAATTAATAAATATTTACATATCTTCACAAACTAATGTTTTTCCAAATCATATCATACGTGTCATTTTATATAGAGAGTCGAAAGTAACGATCTTTACATTCCTTTAAACCTGCATTTAGAATAAGGAAATATGTATGCTCCAAAATTTATGATATCTTAGCATTCCTTTCAAAGCACAGTTCTGCATTGGGAGAAACTGCTTTCCTAATCTGTCTTCACGTGATAAATAGAAAGTCAAAAGCAATCCAAGGTACTCGAATACGAATGGTTGTGCTCTGATAATCAATTGATCAGCTTAAACCTGAGGTAGACAGAAGCAAATAAATCAGACTAACTGGTCCTTAGTGAAAGAATCGCACTGAATAAATCGGAATATTCAATGCAGATAACATTTATTTATGTTCAGCGAAATTGATATATAGATAAAGATACTGAGAAGTAAAAGGATGAAAGTAAACTCACGCAGTTTATTTTAAAGATGGATCATATAAATGTTTTAAATACATAAAGCCGATATAAATATTTTGAATGATTTTTGAATTCCCTCGTTATCTTTTCTATAAAGTGTGAATATTATCATTTTATAATTGATAACCTCTTCAAAAATAATTTCAGAGTTTTATACGACTCTCGAGCATTATTTTGAATCATCACTATTAAAACAGTTTCGACAAATCCATTTTCCGTTACTGACGAAATGAATAGTTAATTTAAGCAAATCTATTTTCAACTCTACCAGTAAATTAGGAGTGTAAAAAGATTTAAGATATATCAATTCCGAAGGGGAGAACCGCCTATATTGGACCACTGTCTAAATTGGACTTCAGGCAGGGACGTCATTTCAAGTTTTTCCAGGGGGGGGGGGGCAAAGGGTAGAAACACAATACGATCTCACCAGAAAACAACAAAAACCACGCCCACTTATATGCAAATACATTGATTTCTCAAAGTCAGGGGGCGGGGCAATTGACCCCCCCCCCCCCCCCACTAAAGGACGGGCCTGACTTCGGGCATCAAAAATATCCAAAACCTTTGGCTACATTTTGCAAGAGGAAAAGCAAAGAAAAAGGTAAAATTGTATTTCAAGTAGGGGAATGTGGGGCAAAGTGAAATAGCGGGGCAAAGTGAAATGGTAAAATATTTTCACAGTTTGCAGCGCCACCTATCTAGCAATATTTTAACTAAGTTCCTAGACATATAGTTGATTCCTGTCAAAAAATAAGTAGCTCCAAAGATCAACGAAAAAAAAATATACAAGCCATTTTCAAAATTTGATACCTTTGTTGTAATATTCGTGGTTTTTCAAAAATATTTCTTGTTATTATAAAATGATAAAATTTTTGTAATTATCATTTGAACTATCAATTGAGATCTACTGACGTCCAGTGCAGTCCTTATTTAGTTTATATTAGGCATTTTTTGATTTTAAATGTTCAATGTAATTTGTCAAGTGCAAGCGGGGCAAAGTCGAGTGGAAAAGTGAAATAGTTCATTTCACTAACTTATTTATTCATTTATTAAATCACGTACGTATTTCTTCATTTATTAATTAATTACATTTCTTTACTTAATTATTTACTCATTTACTCATTAATTAACTCGATTTCTTATTCATTCTCTATTTTATTCACTCATTTATTTTTTCTCACAAAATTTTTAAATTCATTTATTTACTTATTCGTTTATTTTTCATTAATTATTTTTTTTCGTTTATTTAAGCATACTTTTGATGATAATTGCTGTTAATTGTCGAATAGAAAATTTACCATACGAAAAATATTTTGTTTTTCACTTCGCCCCATGATTTTTTTTGAGGGGAAAATTTTCCACATTTTTTTTGAAAATACAAAATAATTGCCAAAGTTAAAAAAATAATATTTCAACGAAAGTTGCATTATAATATACATCATTCCTTCTTTATGTACAATAATTTTTAGAACAAAAATTTCTATTTATTCCTTTTGAAGCAGGTAAGTAAACTTAACTATTTGACTTAGCCCCACATTTCCCCTACTTATGCTTATCTGAATAATACCAAGACTCATTAGCTGAAGTAAGTGTAATAATAGTATTATAAAAACCGTATTTAATACGCATTAAAGTAATGCATTTATTTACATGCGAGATTATAACCTTTTTAAATACCTATAAATAGAAGAATAAAAAATATCGTGTCTCCTATTTTAGTCCATTGGTTCAATTTAAGAAGAAAATAAACAAAGGGTTGCTAGAAAATGTTTCTGACTAAAGCTTTCGATATCCCCCCCTTCGTCTTTAAGAAAGCATCATCAGTTTTAAGAAATTTTAGTTTCTAGGGGATCAGTTTCATAAAAAGTTAAATGCGTCCTACTTAAGATTTTTATGCAGCAGATCTCCTGAAAACTTTTATCATATCTTAATTATTTTTATGTTGTTAAAGGGATACTCGATCTCTAGGATCATGTGTTCCAGAAAGAAGGAATCAAGTATGCTAAATATGAAATCTATAAAAAGCATACTTGTTCTTTTGTGAAAAATCAGTGACTGGTTACTAAAGAGATAGCTGAGTTATTACAGACAAAGTCTATACTTAAAATTTATTAAACTTTTAACGTTGTCTATAATAAATAATACATACTTTAAATTGCTTATCTAAAAAAAGTTTAATTTGCCACGCTAAGAGAATGTTATCTTGAGCTTAAAGAAAATGGCTGTAAAAACTAAACGTAGCCAGTTTTAGGTACAAATATAGTTTTAACGTTGTTGTTAGGTTTCAAATTTTTAATTAATATTTTTTTTTCTTTTTGCTGAGAGATCAAATATGCCTTGTCTCCCCTACTTTGATGAACCACTAGGTCAAAATTCCACAAATGCTTTAACCTTTCAGTGGTTTTTTTTTTATATATGTGTTACACTTTGGTGAAACTTTGTCTTATCAATCCCTTAAATCAGTGGTTCTCAACGGGGGCGGTACCGCCCCCTGTGGGCGGTGAGAAGATGCTGAGGGGCGGTGAACATGTTTTGGGCAGTAGGGGGGCGGTGGATATATTTTGGGCATCGGTCGGAGGGAAAATTTGTGGGTCAGTGGACAATAAATGTATTGGAATTTATTTTAATTTTAAAAATCAAAATTGAATTTTGTATTAAATCAAGAATCCAACTTGAATTATTTGTGCCGATGTAAAAATAAACTTATGCTCCCTGGAATCTTTAAACTTATTTCCTTACGTTTTTCGGAGGTGACTGTTATACGTTGTTTCGATCGACAATCTTGAGAGAGAATGTTGTAACTTGACTATAAAAAGATGACGAAAAACCTTGAAGTGGAAACACCCCTGTTTCATTTTGAAATGGGGAGAATCAGCGTCAAAAGTTATTTTTTACGAACTTGTACATTAAAATTTTTACTCCCTGGCGTGATCTCTGTTACAAAATAAAACGGTTCGTTTCCACTTCAAGATCACCCGCCATCTCTCCGCAGTCCAACTTTTCCTAATGGAAAACTGTTACAATAAATCACAGTTGCAATCAGGGTTGCAGGGTTTTGTCTAATATTAATCAATTTGGCAAATTTTGATCACACATAGCTAGATAAAATTCAAAAGCATTAGCCACACTATCGTTTGATTATTTTTTAGCCGAACTGTTCATTGATTCTTTTTACCATAATAAGGTAATTTCTAAACGCTGTAAAATAATTTTAATAACGCATTTAGTAATTATCATACACGTAAAAATACTGTCTTGCATCTGCAGGTGAAAATGGTCAAATTAAGTTCTCAAGTTTCAGTCGCTTATTTTGATTGTTGCTAAACGAAACTAGTTTTCAGTCTGAAATTCCCGTTTAGGATACCAAATTTCAATGTCTATTCCCAAAATTTAATGAGGGGTGGACTCAAAAAACTGCGAAAAAGATTGACAATTGCATTCTAGTGTCTCCCAGAAATAGCGTTTTAAGCAGAACATTAAACGTCATCGATTTTTTTTTACTTGATTTTCTTTCACATTTTCTCATAAGTTAGTTGGGTACTTATGAGCAAGTAAGTCTACCCCAAAGATATCCAAAATATCTCGATGAGCAGTGGCATTCGTGCAATTTGCCTCTTTTCCTCCGTTTGGTTATGTTCCTAAATTTTTACCTGGCAATCGTATTTGCAATGCTTACAGTGCCCGCTTAGTTTGACTGTTTTGTTTGACCTCAGTATTTTAACTTTGGCTCTTGCTCACTTCACTAATTTCTTTCATGGTTTATTTTTAGTGAATTCTTCTTCGATGATGATCACGTTTTTTCCAACCTCTTCAATCTTTGCATAAAGACTTTTCTGAGTGTTTTGAGAATATTTTTGTCTCTCAATGGGTCATGAACTCTTTTGAAAATATTGAGACTGCAGACGTTCAGTATCAGGAAGTAGTGGTGGAACTTTCAACCACTGAAACTTGAAAAGCTGTTTTCCAGAATGCTAACAATCTTACAGGCTGCAAGGAGACATTAGTAGCCTTTATCCTGGACAGTGAGATATTACCAAAAATTTTTTAATCGTCTTCCCCTCTTCCTACCTCGTCGAAAGAGGATTCAGTGTTGTCATCGACCTAGTTACAAAACAGAGATATCGACTCCAAATCGTCCCAAGAGGGGACTGGCGTCTTCACCTTACAAAAATATTAAACCGATCGTGAGGAAACTGGCTTTAAACCACCAAAAACAAATATCTCACTATACTTCGCAGCAGTTTAACTTGGCAGTGACGTCACTACGGGCGGAGCCAACAGCGTGACGTTAAGCTATGAAAAACGAGCTAGATAAAACGTCACAACCTACTTGGCGAATTAGAGGAGACCGCTGACTGCTTGTGAGCTCTTATTGGCTCCGCCCGTAGTGACGTCACTGCTAAGTTAAACTGCTGCGAACACAATTTTCTTAATGTTCCTTTCATATTTTGAATGAGAAAAAGAATGCTTTGCTTGTTCATTTTTATTGCATTAGATTGTTTCATTCATTTTTTGAGTAAACTTTTTTTTGCTTGTTTTTTTTATTTTATTTTGTTATTATTCTTTTAAAAATAAAATATTTTAAATCCTAGATTTGTTTTTTATGTCTACATTTGTCATTTTAATTCTAATAATGACTAATGAGGAAAAATATATCTTTAACACCCCCTCACTTTCAATATTAAGGGGGGCGATGGAAAAAATTTCACTCATAAAGGGGGCGTTAGCCGTAAAAAGGTTGAGAACCACTGCCTTAAATGAACCTTCTTATGCAAACTTTATTGATGTTTTAAATACCTTTCTATGATTTTTTCTAAAACATTCGGCGACTTTCAAAAGGTTTCATACAAAATTTCGCCAGATTTTTTAATGTTTTTATTACCTCAAATTAATAATTAATTTACTTACCAGGCGGATGAAAGAATAATAGAACCAAGATTCATTAAAAAGTTGGCAATACATTTTTTGATATAATTTAATATGTAATTGCACCTAGTGGTTTTGTGAGATAAAATAATGTGATTGATTATACAAAAAAAAAAAAAAACCAGTTAAGTGCCGCAATAAATATAGAAAAAATGGCTTAAGAGGTAATATATGTTACAAGCTTTTAGGGGGAAGCGCAAAGACAAGTCGATAATGTGTAAAGTTAAAAATTGAAAATGTTTTTTTATACGAAGTTTCAAAATTATTTTTCTTTGGTATCTTCGCTACAGTAAACAGAGCACAAATGAATTAATTTCCATAATTAATTAAAATATCTTTTTTTAAATACGGTAAAGTATCATTTATCACAATTCATTTTGAATAATTGTCATTATTTTACGTTAAAAAATTTAAAGTCAAAAATATTTTAATTAAACGAAGATTCTAATAGCTTGTCATCAAACCCACCTTCAGGAGCCTCTTTAAGGTTATTTTGCTGTCAGACTGGCATAAAATGAAGAAAGGATATTAATAAAATTATCTTTCATGTCATAATTTATGCTTCATTTTAAGCTAATAAGTTCTATCTGAATAACCTTAAAAAGAATTCTGTGTTTTTTTTTTTTTTTTTTTTTTTTTTTTTTTTTTTTTTTTTTATCACCACTACATGTTTTCAATGAGTGAAATTATCATAAAATGTTTCATTTCGAAGTTCAACGATCGGAAAAATTGTTCATTCAATTTACTTATTCTTTAATTTGATCACTTACGTATTCATTAATTATTTCATTCATTCACTTCCCTTCATTTGAATGTTAGTTCATTAATTAAATAGTAAATTAGTTTGTAATTTTAAAAGATAGTTAAATAATAGCGTATTTATCCATACCGTTTAATTAAAACAAGAAGTGATTTAAAATGTTAATTTAAACATGTAAACCTTTCTTTTTTAGTATTATTTTATTACTTTTTCCGTAGTCAATTAATTTAATTTGTTCACATGCCACAGATACCTCAGATGCAAACAGCTCTCCCATCCCAACCCACGAAGTATATTTGTTCTCAAACAAAGGTGCTAACCCTTCTGTTTACACTGCGTTAACATTCCCTTTGCTAGTTTTCTCTCTCTTTCTCTTTTCCAGTTAATTTCGTTTTTGAATTTAGGAAAGAAACCTTCTGCTAGCTCATCGTCGCTTTTTATTGTTGTTAATGGAAATTACGAAAATACTTCGAACATTTGGGTATCTTTGGGCCAGTCCGGGTAACTTCAGATCATTTTTTATTTATAGTATATTTATTAGTATAGTTATTTTTATAGCATAGTATAGTTTAAATCATGGAGAACAGAAATATTGTCTCCGAAATTTTCCGAATTGCCAAAATGTCAATATCAAAACATTCCACACCGTTTGGTGCCTACTTTAACTTTACATTTTTTTTTTTTTTTTTTGAGTATATAAGAAAATATTATCATTTTTCGTAAGTGTACAACAGTGCTGCTCTAGCAATAATGCAAACTATGATGTTTGTTCTATTTCAGTCTTTGCTGGAAAATATAAGCGTCGATTATGCAATTCAACTCTTCTTTCTACGTTATGCCAAGCTAGCGACTTCATTGGCTGATGCTACACCATCAGTAGATTTTTAAAGAGACATTAGACTTTTAAAGTAAGAAATTGTAATAGTAAAAAATTGAACAGTTCCCTTGATGAAGAATCCTTGAAGTAAAATGAAAAAATAAATAAATAAATAAACTTCCATAGCTTTTTACAGATAGTTGTTCACCGTGTGCTATAATACTTTAGTCTTATTTCATGAGCTCTATAGCTTTTTATGCGATAGCATTTACGGCTGTAGGAGCGTGGGGACATCTTGATAATTACGGAGGAAACTCGCGAGATTGCAGGATCACGTGCAAAGAAAATCTGACGATATTTTAACCACCGGAAAAATAATGACTAACATTTTAAATACAAAGTTATGCAGTTCTTTGCGATTAAATTCGGTCATTCTCTTTAAGTTAAAATAAATACGGGTCATAGTTACTTTCTTCTAATACGTTGTCTCTCTTATCTTTCCATTCGAAAGTATTTGCATCATTAAAAAGGCTAAAGCTACTAATTTTTGAAAGAGGTATCACACTGTTCCACACAATTTTTGTGTTTTTACTTGATACATTTTTTTTATTTATTTCCTTATACAAAAAAAGACCCTTTAAGAACGTCAAAATATACGTCATACAAAAATAAAGGATTTTGAAAGAGCTTAAGGGACCCCTGTGTATATTTGCATGTGTAAGCTTTTTTTGTATACTTTGGAAACAAATGTACAAATACCCTTAATTCATGGATTCATTTTGAATCTAGTGAACTCAGTTTCAGAAAAGAGATATTTTCGAACAATCAGTAGTTTTCAGAATCCACTTGTGATAGTGAAAATCACAGGTAAAAATAAATGCAATTTTGCTCGCGTCATGTCTAACCGAAAAATAACTAATTTTAGCAGCGTTTTACAGTCGTTTCTTATTAAAATCACACTTCATATGATCATTTGTACTATTGTTTCTTTCCTGTCAAATAACAAGTTGCTCTTCAGCAAAATGTAGCAAAATCTCTATGTTTTTAAAGATACTGTTGACAACAAATTGATTGTCGAGTTCAGTAGGATGTTTTAAAGCTTCTATATCGTCCAAGGCTTCTAGAAAACGTTTAAACAAATCTAATTCGGGTCCAGTCGAGTTATTCATTTGCTGAGTTCGGCATTGCTGATAGCATTATTGCTTGAATTAAGAGAACATTCCTAATTGCAAGAACAGCTGTCAGTTTGTTTGCGGTGGTCGTCTACAAGCAATGACTACTACCATGGCAGAAAAAGGCCAATTTATATTTGCTATGAAAATGATATTACGTTTAGTTATATCCTGTCGGGAAACATACGTTTAGTTTTTTCCAAAAAAAAAACTCTTTAAATAAATTAAGAATTTTTTATTGCATTTTCCAAAGATAGAGATCATTTTTGGTATTGAATTTGAAGCAAACTATAAGTTTTCATCAGTGCCTAAAACTCTAAATTACTTTCCATTAACTAAAATATAGAAAAAGCAACGTCTATAAATTTCTCAATTATTTTAGGGAAACATAACACAGTGTTGAGCAACGAGACACTAAAACTTCTTAGACAGTCTGAAAACTTTAATAATAGCTGCCGTTCCTTCCCTTAATCCATTAAACTATTACAAAATTTTCATTGTCTCTCCTCCATTAAAACGCATTAACTATGATAAAAAAAAAAGAAATCTTTTGGATGAAATCTGTGATTGTTCCCGGAAGACAATTTTCAAGTCTGTCCCAAACGTTCTTTGCTTACTGATGAGGATGAGGTGAGTAACCTGCAATGTTTACGGAAGCGAAAATAAAGATTTAGAGGAATCTTAAAAGGGAACTATAATTCTTCCTCCCTTATTATGAGGAGTAAAGGAAAATCCTTTAAATCCGCAATGTATTGTGAAATGTAAAATCGATTTTTGGAGGTTTTCAGGAAAAATGCATTCAATTTCTTTCGAAGATGCATTATGTTGTTCAATTATATTTAAGATCCAGGAAGTGAAGTCGGTTGCACCTTTTTTAAAGCGAAAGACAAAGCCAATAACTTCGGGGTAGTTTTTAATGGAGGTTTTAAAGTAAGCTTCTAGAGTTTTCAAGAAATTAACGTTAATATGATTTTTTTCTTTAAATTAAGTTGTAGTTACTACAAACCACTGCATTTCTCATCAACAAGAGATTCCTATTTTTTAGTTTTCATTTAGTTGAATAAATCAGTCTTTGTATTTTGAGTTTTTTTTTTTTTTTTTTGAACTTGCTTAATACACAAGAAATTATAATCTAAAAAAGACTTATTTATGCTTATTTTACTTTTACTCATTTTTACTTCACACACACACACGCACACACACAATGATAATTTAGTTGAATAAATAGTTATTAGTAGTGTGTATTTATTAATAGGTAAGTTACTGCAGAACTACTGAAAACATTTCACCAATCCAAATGACAACCTTGTTAAAAAATGTTCAATATTTTCCACTGTTGGCATAAAACTTTGGCTTAGCAAGCAGTGCTTTTGCAGAAGAATTAAACAGTTTTGCCTTGTGAATGTAATGCTATTTTTAGTTTAATGTCATCTGTTAAAATATAGGATCTCTTCTCCAAAGTGTAGCTTTACTAGTCCGTGTGAAAACAAGAGTACCGTAAAATGGGGTGTATAGGAAAAGCGAGGTCAATCGGAACAAAACTTCCCGACCGTACAAAGAAATTCTTCATAAATATACTATTGAGTATTTTTCGCCATGAATTTTTTTTTAGAAAGGTAAGATCATAGGAAGTAGGAAAAAATTACTTTTGTCAATCTGGCAACGCTACTGGCTTCTAAAGAGGGCTGCACGTTGAATGCTAGAAAACATCACATTTTCATAGACTGCAAAACTTCATATGCAAGAACAAACCTTCTTATATTTAAAAACTGTGAGTGGTATGTTTCAATTATACATGTATCTGAACAACAGAATACCACATTATAATTTACATTTTTTATAAATTGTGTCATAAAAGTGAAGAATTCTGAAAAATGCCATAGGAAAAAAATTTGCGGGGTGAATCGGAACACTTAGTTCTGTTGTTCCAATTCAAACTTATTTGAAGGAAACTGTTTGAAAAATCAAGATTCTAACCCTAATTCTTCTAATCAAGACAAGGACAAGGATTTATTACTGTTTATCCCTTCTCGTGAGCAACTAGATCTTAGAATGACAAAAGTTGCAGATTTCAAAAGATTTTTTCTCCAGGAGACTTCTTTTTACTTGAAATAAAAGGGGGAAAGTCACATAGACTTTATGTAGTAAACGTCCAGCACACAGACAGTGATGAATAAGCGAAAAAATCTTTCAGGACAATCCCCGAAACCCAGAAATTTCAAAAAACTAAAGAAAAGGTAGAGTTCATCCCAGGAGATGTTATGAAAAAACTTAAGCCAAGTCACAATTGCAAGTTTTAAGGACAAGTACATATTTGTGGACGATATGAGTGACTTCCATTCATGTTAAATCTTTGTATTTCAATTCAAAAGTATTTCTTAAAATTACTTTTCATTTTTCATAAGTTCAAAATTATTTTGAATTTTCACAAATTATAAACGTTTACTGGTACTGAAATTATACATTTATTTGACAGTAATTATCTGTTCTTATTCTCCCCCATCAATATTAGTCATGTTTGTGAGACCTATTACAGATTAAATTGAAAAAAATAAAAATTTTAACAAGTGTTCCGATTGACCCCTATCAGCGGGGGGATTTGGAACACCCATAATTTGCTATATATTTTAATAGTAATTGTTCAAAATCTTTTGTCTTTGCTTGGAATATCAAAAGTAAATCAAGACCGAAGTTTTTATCCAAAAAATAAAATTAAAAAAAAATCTTTTAACTACTTTTTTTACAATCAAAGCTGAAAAGTGTTCCGATTAACCCCATTTTACGGTAAGAGTTTTTACAGAAGAACTAAAAATTTTGTACATCATTTTCACGTACTGAACTTTTATGCATGTTATAAAAAAGAAAAACAAATATAAAAAGAGAACATAACTAATCAGGCTTATTTAAATTGAAGAGAATTTCTATCAGTGTCCATCATAACTAAAATAACATTTAAAAAAAACAATTTTGTCACACCCCTATTAACGAAGATTATTTGTTTTGAAATATTTCAAAATGCTTTTAGTGTTTCAGAAAAGACAAGTGTATGCTGCTTTGTAGAATCGTACAAAAAATCTAAATGAGCTGACTTACCCAAAAGTATATGCCATGGAGACTCATCAATTATGTTGTCAAATTTAAATTCTAATTACCATTAATTAATTATAATTACATATCATGATTGATAAACTTGCTCTGACAGTTTTCATTCCAACATGAATATGTCTGATAATAGGAGGCTAACATGATAAACCTGTCCGTCATTGCTAAGTCGTTGTTTATTACAACTTTTACCGAACCGTATGAAGCTCTTTAATTAATCAAATAACTTTTTACAGATGTATTACTAAACGTCATCAATTTCACTAAGTTTATTTAATTTTATGCGACAATTTTTAAGGTGATAAAATTACATGAAGTCTTTTTGCAACTCATTCTGCTTATTAATTCTTTCACAAAACTGATGTATTCAAACTCATCTATAAAAACATGAATTTTAAATTATCAATGCATTTGTGTTTTTTCATAATTAAATGATTTTTTCGAAAAAAAAACTGTACCGCGCATATTATTTCATTCATTTTTACTCCAATCCCCTCACGTAATATCGAGCAAACAACTTTTACATCACTACTTTGTACATTTTTATTAATACGATTATTGAGGATATATTTTTTTCCATACGAATACTAAGTTAACGCCATCTGTGAATATCTGTCTGTGTTTCAATGGAATGATTTCATAGCACTTTAGTACCAAAGCCGCAAAGATTTCCTCCCTTTAATTACGGATTAAGAAACAAACCCTGAAAATGGTTTACTTTACAATAACACTACATTCGTACAGAAGCCAGTTTTACAGAGTCATTTGACATACGATGCCAGGCTGCATCATGGTTTCAAATAACTTTATAATGCTGCGAGGGTTCCTTTCGTAGGAATAACTCTGTCAGCTGGTAGGCACAGTAGCTTCCTCAGCTAAAACGTTGAAAATTATGAGGGGGAAAACTAAGTTTTTAAAGGAATAAAAGGGGGGGGGGGGATATCATAATAAAAGGTTTTAAGCTGGTTTTAAGTTATGAAATGACAAGGGAGAATTTCTTTTTTTCGTACCTCGACGAGTTTATTTACTCCCATGAAAAGCTAGTGATATTTGTAGTTCTGACTTGTGGTCACTTTTTTTTTTAAATTTGAACCTAAACAAACTATATTCGTTACCGTGCGTAATCGTAGTTCAACGTTTAATTTCCTTTATGCTTTTCGTGTCATTATTTATAAGGACATTATTTTCATTTCTAACAACACGGAAGTCTTAGGGTTAATATAACTACTTATACTTGCCTGTTGTATATCCATATTCATTAAAAAAAAATTAAGTTTCGAAAGCAGCTAAGACCAACTGTTTATCTTGAATTTTTGTTTGAAAACAAAACAGATTTTTTATACAAAGAAGAAAATTTTGTTATCGCAAAAGCAATATTAAAATCACCCTGCAATTTTCATGATATCACTTGTGGAGAAATGTTTAGTCGTTTTAAAGTCAAATAACTCTTAGCGTAAAAATATCTGATCAGATGCTTTTATAAAATAATAAAAATGTAATTTAATAATTTTGCGAAGAACTTAAAATAATAGTTCTTCTTGAAAATATTTCTTTCAAAACAAAACCTAGTTTTATTTTAAAAAATGGAAATATTTGTTTTGAATAGCTATGCCAAAAGCGTCTATATAATTTTCACAACGTCTTATTAGAAGGAAAGATATTTCTAAGTTTTAAAACCATGTCATTTCTCACTAAAAAAAACAATTAGCTAAACAATTTTACAATGCTGATGTAAAAAAAAAAATTATCACTTTTCAACCTACTCAAAACTATAATGTTACCTTTTCTGATGAGGTAAAGCTCTAAATTAATGATTTTTTACCCAAAACAAAATATTTGCTTTGCTTTCATCATGAGTATTATTTCACAAAGATGTTTTTTGTGACAACACAATAACTTTCTCAATAATTAATCAAACTTCAAAAGTAAGGCATCATTTTGAACATTTTTTTCTCCGCTTTGAAAGAGAAAAAAAGAGACGATTATAATTTTGGTTCTTTTGTCGAAATATCCGACTTATTCTGTTTTTTAGTAAGCATTGCTTTTATGTAGTCCAAAGATGATGTCTGCAGGTTCAGCCGATTAGAGTGAAGTGTTACTAATGCGTTCTCTGTTACTAATGCGTGTTACTAGTGCGTTTAAATCCTATGGGCCAAAATAGTCTTCACACAGCAAAAAAGGAACTGTTGTTTTTACAATACAATATTGGCAGCCGAAGTACCAAGTTAAAGCTGTAAAATGCACAGTAATAAACTGTAAAACTGTGCAATTTTAGTTTATTACTGTAAAGTTTGAAATTTCACAGTTTTTTGAAGTAAAATTTAGCAATATTATACTGCACAAACAACATTATAATACTGGCAGCCGAGGTTCCAGTTTAAAACTGTAAAATGCACGGTAATAAACTGTAAAATTAGAAATTTTACTGTTTATTACTGTAAAATTAGAAATTTTACTGTTTATTACTGTAAAATTAGAAATTTTACTGTTTATTACTGTAAAATTAGAAATTTTACTGTTTATTACTGCAAAGTTAGAATTTTTTGCAGTTTATTACTATAAAATGAACTGTATTATACTATAAAAACATTTATTTTTACAGTGCAGAAGAAATCTGAAGAAAACGTTTCCATTGATATGTAATCTTATTATTAGATACAGAATTACTAACTACAGTTCTATAGTTCAAATCAGAAAAGAAAATGTTTCCTTTGTATCAGTAACTCGCAGTACATTTTTTTAAAATAGGGTTGGTTCGGTTAAGTGGGCCACTGGGGTAAGTGGGCCAGGCCCTTAAAACTGAAATGCGCGTATGATCTTTATACTTTTTTGTACTGATCATGTCAAATTCGATCACAGTGATTGCTTTTGCATATACAGGGTGTCCACTCCAATCGTGGACCAATAGCTAATTTCTAAACCGTTAGAGATAAGCATATAGTTTATTTGGGAAAAAATCTCCAAATTATGAAAGGATTTTTGTGTCCATTCAATGTTTTTCAAAAAATCAAATTTTGAAAGAGTTACGAAATTTAAATTTTTATACAGCCCCCCAGTCCTATCAATCATATTTAGTAAAACATTCTTGACACTGTAACGTTTAAAACTAAAAAAAAATCACTCTTCTACGACAAAAATTGACCGAGTTATGACGTTTTGAAAAATCAAGATTTTGAAGGATTTCGCATACGGTCCCTTAAGCGATCTCTCGATGACGTCATGAAACAATGCAAAATCTTGATTTTTCAAAACGTCATAACTCGGTCAATTTTTGTGGTGGAAGAGTGATTTTTTTTTAGTTTTAAACGTTACAGTGTCAAGAATGTTTTACTAAACATGATTGATAGGACTGGGGGGCTGTATAAAAATTTAAATTTCGTAACTCTTTCAAAATTTGATTTTTTGAAAAACATTGAATCGACCCAAAATTCCTTTCATAATTTGGAGATTTTTTCCCAAATAAACTATATGCTTATCTCTAACGGTTTAGAAATTAGCTATTGGTCCACGATTGGAGTGGACACCCTGTATTTGGGCTTCATGAAAAATTTGTTTGGATCATATATTTTATGTCAAAAACATTACCAACAATTTTTTTTTTTTTTGCAAGCAACATTTTTCAAAGAAGTGTTTCAATATTAGTTTTTAATATTTTTTCTATGTTCATCAAGTAGGGTTTAACCTAAAGTACACATTTCAATAGGAATTTTTGTACAAAGTATTATTAATATGTGTTTAAGGGGAGGGACCCCACTTACCCCGTAGTTTTTCTCTATTAGGGTAAGTGGACCCCTCACTATAGTGTAAGTGGGCCCCCTCATAATAATGATGATTTCAAAATGAAAAGCAGTTTTGATAAAGCCATTTCAACGATGAAATGAAAGATAATTATGGAGACCTAGAAGAAATTGATGGTTCAGGTACAAAAACTGCAATAGCTGGTAACTATGTAATTGTGAAACTATACAAATATCAAAGAAAATCATAAAGTATTATGAAGGCCTAATTTCAAAATATGATACAAATGAAAAAAATACTGCAAAATTTGATAGAAAGAATAGAAATATCCTTCCGATCAACTTTCCCGTTGAAAAGAAGCCGAGCATCCAAAATTGATCCTAAATTCTTCGCACGGGACTGCACTGCTCGTAAATTACTCCAAATGTCATCGTATTTCGAGCAAAACTCATCGGATTTTGTTGCTCGGATTCTGTTTGGCCCATGAGATATGTATATTGGAGCAATTCCCGATGAGAACTCGTCGAATTCGATCATCGGCCGATGATAATTTCATCAGGTTTCGATGAATGGCCGATCATCGGCTGATGAGAATTTCATCAGGTTTCGATTAATGGCCGATCATCGGCAGATGAGATTATGCTGCCAGGGTTAGCTGAGATGGTCAGTGGGGCGTGCAAAAAATTCGAAAGCCGTGGGTTCGATTCCAAAATTGCCGTACATTTCGGTTGCTGAATTCTGATCCAAAACTTCATGAGCATAAAATCCTTACTTATTACAGAATTATAAACCACAGTTGAGAGCATTAAAATGAGGTAAGAAAACGTTTATTTTAACATGATTAATCTTAAACCATCATATATTATTTCTCAAGATTGTCTTTTGCTGGACGGTATGCAATATTTTTCTTAGTACTTCATCAAACATCACAAGTAGAGCATCCCCTAGCATCATCATCTCATCGGCCGATGATCGGCCATTCATCGAAACCCGATGAAATTCTCATAATCCGATGATCCAATATGTCTCATCGGCCAAGCAGAATCCGAGCAGCAAAATCCGATGAGAATACGATGAGATTTGGAGCAATTTACGAGCAGAACAGTCCCGTGCCGAGGAATTTCATCGGGAAACTTGATCGGAAGGATATCGTTTTCCGATGGAACATAGCTCGGCTTATTTTCATCGGGAAAGTTGATCGGAAGGATATCGCTTTCCGATGAAAAGTAGCTCATCGAAAACCGTGCTCGGATACTGATCGGAACGATGTCATCGTGCGTTACAGGATCAGTTTACGAGGAGTTTGTTGATCGGCCGAGCAAAATCCGATGAGTTGATGCTACTTGGGTCATTTAAGGATTTTTCATCTCGGTAACATATAAAAAGAAAAAAAAAATCACGTTTGATTTCTTTTTCTTTTTTTTTAGAATGATTACGAAGGTGGGGAAAAAACATATTTTTAAATTTCCGCTGTCGAGTGCAAATGCTTTGCAACAAGTAACCTAAAATATTAAAGTATTAACATTTTCCAAATAAAAAAAATACAATCAAACAATTTTAAAACAAATTAATCTAATAATTCAGCGTTTTCCCAAGCTAATTAAAATAACAAAGCTTGGCACATCGAAATAGTTGCATCAATAAGATTTTATAAGTGAATTATAGTCATTTAGCCTAATTTAATCTAATAATTTTTGTCTCATTATATAATTGCATTACAATCAAGTACATAATAAAATAATAACTGTAGTTTCCATCGCAGTCTCCATTCGTCAGCGTCACATTACCAAAATATGAAAAGGGAAATCAGAGTCAAGACTTGATTTCCTTTGGGATTGGTGCGTAATAATTTATTAAAGCAAAACACCGTAAGTGACCATATCTCGCTTCACGGGTGTTCTAAGCGTAAAAAATATTAATATCTTGAGTATTTCTGACGGAGAGGATAAAGTTATTTCCTCCAAGATTTATGTATTACACGCTATAAATGATGCGACGTGAAATTTATTCTCTAGTGTACTTCATGGAGATGCTCGTCAAAAGAGTTTGCGATTAACTGATTTTGAGGTTCATCAAAAAATAACATATTCATCGTATTAGTCTCCTATAATTTTCAGGAGAATCAAAGTTATAAATTTACTAATATAAGAAACTAATGGAGAAATGCTGAAATCTTGTGCATTTATTAATACTCTTGTAAGTATTTTTATTCATATGTTTTTTTTTTTTTTTTTTTTTGAGCACTTGTGAGCATTTTCGTTTATTTGAAAACTTGCTTTCATATATTAAATGTATTTAACTCGACTGAGTCCCACAAATACTTTCAGTTTTGTTATTAATTAATGTGTTTCCTGAAAAATATGACGTATGCTAATTTCTATAAATGATTAATTTGTTTACAAAAAATTAAAAAAGCCTCGCCAATTTTTATTATTGATTCTTTTTTAATTGAAACACACGAGGCAGGTCAATAATAAAGGAATTAGTAAGAAGCAGAGGAATCTAAATGAACTTTTATGACAACCTCAAACAGCACATAGGTTTTTATAGAAGAGTTTTTTTTAATCACGTTGTAAAGCAGAACTTACCACAAAACTGGTAAGAATCCCTTCTAACATGTGTACCAGTTATCCCCAAATTTGTTGTCTTAGAACTAAGACGACATTGCTTCAGTTTGAAAAGCAAAACTGGATCAAAATACTAGTCATAAAGTGAATTCTCATCCATGTAGGCTGAGATTGCAACTAGATCTTTCCGTCCTCTCTAATATGGTGTGACTAATTGTTTTCTAGAAACCATTAGTTTATATTAGTGCATTGAGAGTAATGAACCAATATATATGATCACTTCTCCAGAAAATTCTTATTTTGCATCTCATAATTTTTAATTTTTCAACTGTTTACAAGGAGTGCAGTTTGACATTAGAATGACAGGATATGTATTTTTATTGCACTGAAATAGCTCGCAAAAAAATCTTCATTTATTTCAGAGATATTAAGGGTTAAATTTAAATTTGACAAAAAGTTTCAAGGTTTCGTAAAGCTCATCTGCTAAATAATTTTTAGCTACAACATTTAGAGATTACAAGCAGGTTGAAGGACATTATTTAAAAATTTTTCATTTTAAAAATATATAATTTAGTTCAGATTTATAGGATTTGAGGTAAAACCTTTATTCTGCTGTGCTAAGTACAAAGTCGTATCTGCACTTTTTACCAAAATTGAATTATCACCCCCAGGTGGCTCCTTGTAACGTATTTTACCTAAATACAAAATTATATAGGCATTTGAGAACGAAAAATATTTTTAAAAAAATCTGAAAAAGTTTCATCTGAATCAAATACATGGTGGTGCAAAAACTTTAAAGAGAATCTGAGTTTGAGCTCTACTGCAGATACCACTTTTGCGCTTAGCACGGGAGTATTGTTTTAACCTTTTAATTTATTTTTACTTCATTCGTTTTTTTTTTTTTTTTTTTTTTTTTATTTTTTTTTTTTTTTATTTCTTCAATTTTTGTCCCTTTTTGCAAACTACATTTTATTCATGCTGCTTTTTGTCATCTGCAGAGTAGAAAAAACTTCAAATCATCTAATTCTTATGTAGAAATTTCTACGCAGGTTTTGGTAGAAACTTTTTTCCCCCAGAAAAAAAAGTTTGTCTGTGTTTTGTCAGTTTGCTCTAAACCAGAATATCCCAAATACTGAAAAGGTGTTACATTTTTTGCATTGAAAAAAAATGACCTGAGATGATTATTATGATGCGTTGTCTAACCTCGGGTTCGTAATTCATTGAATAGCTTGATTAAAACATTTCTTGTTTTATTTTATTCACTGCGCATTTAAGAGCTGCCACTTTTCGAAATCCTATTAGACGGTATAGCTTATTAAAGCTTTTTAGGCATTTAACACAAAGTAAACTGAAACGTATCCAATGTTATAATAACACACAAGGAGCACAGACATAATTCAATAAAAAATACATTTTATTTTTCCCATAAAAGTTGAAACACATA
Source organism: Uloborus plumipes (assembly GCA_038373865.1). NCBI lineage: Eukaryota > Metazoa > Arthropoda > Arachnida > Araneae > Uloboridae > Uloborus > Uloborus plumipes. The sequence goes on along the minus strand of JAXGGA010003279.1, from coordinate 6,410 downwards.
GAGCTGATGTGATAAAAATCTCTGTCTTTAATAATTTATTGTCTCGACATACAGCGGCATTTGATGCAAGTAGCTAAATATGATATAAATAAATAAATAATGTAGAAGTGAGTAGCATAGCGTTGCTCATACTCCTGAAAATGTTCTCTGTACTTTAAGATGCTCTGAAATGAAAAGAAATACCAATTCATGAATTATTATTTGCGATAAACAATTTTGCACTACAAAGTTTCGTCTTTCTGGACTGTTAAAATTCCAAAATCATACCATGTTTTGATGAGAAAAAGCAAGGATTAAGTCCAACAATCTTCAAAACTTATTTTTATACATTAATATCATAATTTCCACCTCAAATACGAATATTACAGTTACATTAAAGCGAAATGCAGGAACTGAACTCTCATGTGCTTTCATTCGAATAAATCCAGAGACAAAATCTATGTAAAGTGAAGAAATATATATATGCAAGATTGCAGTGATTAAAGTGTTAATATCATTACTTAGAAAAATAAAACTATTAAAAATACAATACACGGTATAAGCGAGTTAATGATTTTTTTGCTTAAAATAATGGAAACACGGATAGTTGAATCCGTAAATAAGAAAATAAAGTTTCTCTCTTCGCCACATTTTGTGGTCGCAAAAAAGTAACCATGACATTGAATCTTGCCATCCTTCCTCCCCAGAGACAACATAATCCGCAATTTCAAGAACAGATGTGCTGCTAACAGCTTTACTCAGGGCTTCTAAGGGATTTTTTTGTTCGACATGCATGTTTTCCAGTCAAATTCTCACGTTACAATGTTTTACGTTTGCATTTTAGCAATTTAATTTAAATAATGTTTTTCTAGATGCATGGCGAAATCGCCAAAAAAAAAATCACATAATTGTCAAATTACATAGATCAGTAGCAAGTTAGATAATCTTTACAGATATAAGCAAAAGCTCAGAGTCATGAAATTTGAAAAAATAATTCATAAGAAAAGCCTTGTTTTTGGCTCAAAAAGATGTGTAACAGAAATGTTCAGTGCAGCCCACGGCCTCAAAAAAAAAAAAAAAAAGATTTTAAATTAATTGAAGTTGCATTTTCTTAGCTTTTGATATGAATAAACTAAACTTTCATCGAGTACTCGGAATGATCATTTTTATATTTTTGCCGCATTTAAATCCTTTAAGCAAAATCTAAAACCAACGGATGTTATTTTATATAGAACTAGGTAGGATGGAAACTCATTATACTCCTTCTACATTTCCATTCTTGGTAATGTAGAAGGGGACGAAATTGAAAAATTAATAGATGCGACAAAAATAATAGTCTGCAAAAGTCACGAAAATAATTGTTGCAACAGTAAAATAGTTAATTGATAACGAAACTGTCTAATGCATTTTAATCATGGGAGTTTTTAAAAAGCAAAATATGAATTGAAATTAAAAGTTGCCGACATTTGTGAAGCACAATTAGTCATAACATCTGACTGCCATGCAACTATTTCACACACAAAAGAATTTTTAAAAATTGGAACTTCAGCCTTTATGTCTTGAGCTTTTAATTAAAACAGGTTGATCGAAAGATTAAATTTATAATGACATTTATTCCAGAGAAAATGAAAATTGAGTGCGACGATACTGATGGGGGGGGGGGGGCGCTCTTCAAAGTGAAAAGAATACTGATAAAGAAAAACTAATCACTTTCTTTCGTGCTGAGTTTTTGTTTTATTGTACATCTATAGCTCGCACGAATAATACCATGTCATTTATTTAAAACATTACTCGACACACGCGCTTAACTTCTATCCTTTCCTTTCTCGTTTGCGTCTGTAGCACAGCTTATGAAAAATGTTTTTAATTTAGATTTTATATTCGTCGTATTTTAAATCGTGTTTCGGTTTAGTTTTCATTTACACTTTTTAAATTTAAAGTATTTTTGATTTACGTATTAATAAATTTTATTTAGTTTTTTTGGTGACATATTTAGTCTTAAGTTTAATGAATACCCTTTCATTTTTTATTTAGTCTTAATATTTTGTATCTTTTTCGGCTGTTTTTGTCTAATTGCTTTTTAATTTATAAATTCTGAAATTTGATTTATATACACTGCATCTTAAGCTCTATTTTTTCCTTGTTTTATGTGTGTGGGGGAGGGGATTTTCTAGTTTTAAATACATACCTTACATTCATTTCGTAAAGATTGTATTTTTCTATGTTTGTGTTTTTCCTTCTACTACACGCGTGCATTGATGGCATTCTATTTCTTTTCTTTTCTCGTTTTTTCCCTGCTTGGTTCTGTCGATAGAATGTTATTTGTCAAGTACTCTTTCTTTGCTATACAGATTTCATGTGCAAAAAAATGACAATATTAAAAAAGCAGTAACAATTACAGATAGACGCTATTAAAATATTTTAAACTTATCACGCAATGGTGAACATTTCAATTCACGTACAGGCCCGTCATTAAGGGGGGCAGGGGGTCAATTGCTCCCCCCCCTGACTTTGAGGAATCAATGTATTTACATATATGTGGGCGTGGCTTTTGATGTTCTCCGATGAAATTGCATTGACTTTCCCTTTGCCCCCCTGGAAAAACTTGAAATGACGTCCCTGTTCACGCACCTTTTTTCGTTCGTATTTCGTTCCTCTTTTTATTCGTAATTCAGATCAAATGTTATCAAACTGTTTTAATTCAATCCCTTTAATTCAATCGATGTATATATTTTACTGGTTTTGTGAGACGAAAATGTCATCAAATTAACGCCTTTCTTTGGTCATTGAAATGTAATAACTCTTAACTGCCAGTTCGTATAACTGTTTCTTCATGTTTATAATTTTATATACTCAAATTGACTTTATACACATCTTTAAAACTCTCAGTTTTTTTTCTAACTCTGATTTAAAAGTTTTAAAATTCACATCAATATTATCATCTTGTGGCAGTAACCATACATACAAAATATTTTTTAAAGTCCGTCTTATGCAAACTGAATTAGAAAAAACGAACACATTATAATTACCTTTACATGTATGAATCCAGCTCATATCATGCACGGCAGCTGTATGTATCTCAATGAGAACCCATGTTGAGAAGCGAGAGCATTTTCCCTGGCATTACTGTTACTGCGAACCTTTAGCAAGAAGGGCTTGCTGCGAGCTAAAATTGCAACAATAAAATATAGCAATATGTAATAAGATAAATCAAAATAAAAATTAAATAATGTTTATAGCAAAACCTACACTTTATTTAATATGTCTCTTTGTGGAGTTGTTTATTATTATCCTTAAAGAGTCGTTTTTGTTAGTTTGCCATGTAAATGTATCGTGTGCTAATGCACAACTATTTAGAGACCAAAACCAAAAGATATTTGAAAAAATAGCCCTCAAAGGTTTAAAATATATTTTTAAGAAATGATTTTGTCAATTAAAAAAACTCCATTGGTAAATCTGGTATTGGTGTACTTTCAGTAAATTAGCAATTAATAGCTAAGTTCTTTTTTGTAACTTGCATTAAAAATTGAGACCGAAACAAAATAGAAACGCAAAATTTAGAAATATATTACTGTCTTAAAATATTTCTTGTCTGAAACATCACCATAAAAGTTATTTTTAATTCCTTGCCAGTTATAAGCCGATTTGTGTTTGAAACTAGTCCTCCTTCATATGAAAATGTTGTATTGAAAAACTTATTTATGAGCACTATTATATCTGTATATATCACTATATATCTGAATATGAACACAACATTCAGATTAAACCTTCACCTGAAACATATAAAATTGTAGTTCAAAATTTATGCATTATTTTGTTTTAAAATTTTCGTGTTAAATAGCTAAATAGTGCACTACGAATTACTTATTTTTATAAATAAATTTAATTTCAAGTACAATTGTGAACGAATTATCTATAAATTATAAGAAAGAGAGATTTTAAATCTAAGATTTGCTAAAGCCTTTAAGGATATTTTTCTTTGCTTTCATTATTTGTTTTTGTCCCCGCATTTAACATTTTCAAACATTTCTCCATCCTAAATATTTAATTACTTGCACAGTTCTATGAGAGAAAGCTCTGTAAGGGTAATATTACAGTGTATAGCATATATTTTTTTAATGGTGCTTATAGGAAGTGTGTCTTTTAGGTTATTTATATATTTTTATGAACATTTATATGCCTTCTTATTAATGCAAATGTGAATTGATTATATTGTGCAAGCTTTGTTTTGCAAAAGATTAAAAAGAATGTTTTAACAATTTAATTACATAAAAAATGCATAGCTCAAAAACAATTTCTTATAATTATTATTATGTTTTGACTACCTCAGTAATGTATAACTACATAGAAACTCTCTTTCACAGTACATTTCAATAAATTATATACATGTATATATTTAAATCTATTCAGAAAACAATAATTCTTGATTAATCACATTGGTTACGCATTGGGAGAATATAATTAAATGATATTGTGAAAGCCCATTTTGCCATATCTTTCATGTACCTACACAAAAAAGAAATAGAAATATGGGGCTCTCTTTAGAGGTCGAAAAAACGAAAACTGGATGGCATTATGCAAAAAGGATGCCCTATCAGCGTTTCATGGTAACATATTATTGGTATATTGATATAGAGCTCATGATTTTTGCCAGAGTTTGGTAACTTTAAAGCCCATTATCTCAAAATCAGGTTTTTGTGGGTTAACTCCTTTTTGCATAATGCCATCCAACTTTACTCCTAAAACTTCACCACACGGAAAATACAGCATGGCCATTCCACGAAAATGCCGCCATTTTGTCCCGCATTTTGTCCGCCATACATAAAGTATGTGACATTCATATACTTAACTAAAAAGTAGTCAATTTAAAAGATAACTGGCAAAGTTTCAGATTAAGAAATACCACACCTTTTTGATATTTCTTAAATAACACAATTTTGCTCATTGACCTTTAAGTTCATTGACATTTTAAAGAATTACGCAAGCGTCACTTGCGGGACAAAATGGCGGCTTTTTCGTGGAATAGCCCACATGCTCGCTATTTTTGAAGATGGAATGAAACTTACAAATGACAGTGTTCCTGTCCAAGAGGCTAGTGCCACAGAATCGATCTTCTCCAGCGCCATAACCATCCAGAGATCCCTGGTCGATGGTCACGAAATCATCATCATTGCAGGTGCTTCCGGATGCTCCAGCATCCTCTGGTAATCCCCAGCTGAAAGAGTCGGCCTTCTCAGTCTCCCACTTGATGGAACAGAAGTTCTCCTCGACACGCAGGCAGACTGTGTATCTCAGGTTGCTCAAGTAGCGCACCCGCTGGTCGATTTGTGGACCGAAGTTGAAACTGCTGACGGTCTCGCTTGGACTACGGTAGTACTGCAGACAACCGGGTGGGGCTGAAATCAGAATCAAACAAACTTTTAGTCAAAGTATTGATACAGTAAAACGTGTCTGTCTCGAATTTCGCGGGAAAAATTCGAGATACGGAGGGTTCGAGATACAGAAGTTGTGATGAAATTTACAAAAATAGGCAACTGGAACGAAGTTAAATACTCAATTGATTGTTTTGCATTGATACTGTTGAATATTTTACTGTATGACATGTTGTGAGTCCACGTTTTACTAATTGTGATGACTATATCGGTAGCAAGTTAATGCATACCTTTAAGTACGAACATAGTCTTTGAATGATTGTACAGAAGATGATTTTTGTCTCCGAGTTATACCATTGATGAATGGTCTCTGGAGATGCAATTCAAAAATGAGAGTCGTGAAAGTTTGAGATATAGAGGTTTTCGGGAAAAATTATTCGAGAAAAACATGAGAAAAAACTTTACATTTATGCTGTTAAAGCAGGGAAATTGAAAAATTTCGACATACATCAGTTTTCGAGATAAACAGGTTCGACTGTATTCATTTTCGCATTTTACAAATTACTCAGAATAAAGGTAAGCGGTTACTAGATCTGTATATAGGTGCCGTTATAGCTTAACTTTGCCCTTGACCGTTAGATATTAATTAATATCTATCTTTGCGTATAGATATTATGTTACGAAATCGGAAGAACTCAAAATAAAAGAATTTGTCAATACTGTTTGGATAAAAAAAGGAGTGGCGACTAACAAATTTGTTTTTTTTCGCCACTGTCGGCCAGAAAAGTTTCTAACTTTGATAGGGCTGGGGAAAGAGCTATCATGTAATCAGCGCGAGTCGAATAAACGATAAGAGCCCCTAAATAGAGAGTAAGAGCTAATCCTATTATCGAAATAAGGAGCTCAATCCCTATTTTCGAGTCAGGAGGGCCCATGTCCATGACCATGCAACCGTGATTGTTTGTTTAAACAAAATTAGAGTAGTTACGACGAAGGGGGCATATGCAAATCACCCTGAAAGGCATTTTGCTGAGAAAAATTTATTTCTAGAGTTATAGC